>JADLZL010003253.1:0-296231 GCA_015844335.1 Chrysopogon serrulatus | reverse complement strand
CAACACCATGGTACTCGTTGGCAGCGGACATGCGGTACCTTGCTATAGCGCTTCTTTCCATGTACCCATTGCCATCGACAATGATGTCTTCCACATTGATGCCCTCTTCCTTGACATTGGCAACAACATCGATGTCATCCTAGGCACCTTGGTCGTGTCTCGTGGGATTTCACCGCCATGGAGCTGCTACACTTCCATGATAGAATGCCGCATCTACTTTGAGCGGTACCACGATGACAGTCTACACCACCACGGGCGGCATGGGTGGCACCACTTCCATCACCTCCGCAGTGGCCTCTAGCCGTGCAACCGGCACCACTGCTGATGAATAGGGCACACAGAGCCAGCCTGCCATCGGCCCTCGATGACATCAACACCAACGATGGCACCATCTTCATCAAGCTCTGTCAAGCTATCTGTGAAGATTGGGAGCTTCGCGTCATGGCCAAGGCAATCATAGAGGGATGTACGGAACAAGTCTGGTTGCTTGACCAGGGACTAATCCTCTTAGATGGACCCTTCTACGTACATGTCTCCATCACTGCTACCTCAGTTGCTCTGGGTTCTTTCCTTTTTTTCCGCTAACATGGAGCACCTAGTGGAAGGTGCCTACAAGCCGCCAATTGATGGAGGAGCAAAGAAGCCACTACCGTTGTATGTCTTGGAGGTACAACCCTGGCCACTGCGCAAGAGCATCTTTGGCATCAAGGTGGGCGCGGATGTTCAAGGTGGGCGCCTTCATCTTTGGCGACATGATGGACATGATGTCTTCCCTAGCAAAATGTTCCACGAGGACGATCTAGTGACGACTACCATTGAAGACCGCCAACCACCCCAACAACCACATCCGCATCTATGCCAGGCCACTGGAGATGTTGCACAGCTTTGAGTTCACCGCCTTCGTTCCCAAGGATGCCCTTGCAAAGGCTCAATAGGCGGAAGGGATGCCTTTGGAAGCGAGAACGCGCTATACGGCTATCATGGCTACATCGGCAGCCTACTTTGAGTTCCATGTGCTTAGAACATGGGTGAACGTCATCAGGGCAAATTTCCGCATAGGGCGCCTCATTGGGATCATCGAGGAGCTTCTAGCCAAAACGACTGTCGTAGAGGACACGGACGACTGGACAGCGTTTCGGCACGAGGATGCGCTGATCGGAGAAGGGGAGAGTTATGGCACACGCTAAATTAGGTTAGTGACAATGGGTGAATTTGGCAGGCCATTAGATGCCCAAACAAGAAAGGCAGACGGCCGACAGGGCCCCCACAACCCACCCTAGGGCAGGGCAAGGCAGGTGCCGCCACCGCCTGAGAGTCACGCCGAGCGGCTACCGCGCCAACCACGGGCCTTGCCGTAGCCGCCCGACGTCATCATCGCTGCCGTATTCACCGCAAGTTACCTTTTATTATTATTATTATTATTATTATTATTATTATTATTATTATTATTATTATTATTATTATTATTATTATTATTATTATTATTATTATTATTATTTAGAATTGGGAAAATAAGAAAAGAAAAGTTCGGGTTTGATAAGGAATTTCTTGATAGAGTCCACTCGGGACTATAAATATTAGGAGATTGTAATCAATTAGGATTAATAAATAATTAGGTGAAAGTCCTTTATTCCTAATCTTCCGTGCACCCGCCTCCTCTCTCTCCCACCCTCACCCTGCACCGCCGCGCCTAAACAGCAGCCACCGCCGCCCCCTAGGGCGCCCGGCACCACCTCCTCCTCCCCGTCCTTCCTCTCCACGAAGCCCAACCACCCTCCCCGCCGCGTGTGTTACAGGTTACGTGAACCCTTGTTTGGCATAATGATTTGGATGCACACTTAGTGTCTAAAACCACAAGATTTTAGTGCGCTCCTACACAAATACAGAAATGATTTTAGTGAGGAAGGCGTATTTTAGTAGAAGCGGTCCTATCAAAATCCATCATTAAAAATAGTTTCCAAGTCATCCATCTTCAGAAATCAAACTTTCAAAGGCGGATAACCAATCGGGGGAGGCTCCTATTTTAATCCATCATTAATCTTACTCGCTATGTTCGGCGGGTCACATAAACCGATAAACCGGCTGATTTGCTATGAAAGAAAAATACTGTTTAAATGGCTAATAAGACAAGCAAACAAGACAACTATATAACCTAGTACATTCAAACTTCACTGATGGTTCAAACAGAGAACGGTCTTCGATCAACACCAGTGGAACCACCACAACAATACAACCGTACTCCGTTGGAGCTAGAGCTAGCTCCGATGCTCAAACAACCAAACATAACAGTTTTCACTTGGCCTCAAGTTCATTAGTGTCATGGATTATATGACTGTCAGAGGCGGTGACGATCGTATCTAGTACATCACGATTGAATGCACTCTCTCATAAAAGAGTCCCTATGAGATTTGTGCTTATGAGATTTATGCTGCTTAAATATATTTATGTTTGGCTAGGTTTATAGAAAATATTAGCAATATTTGTATCTCCAATTAAATTTACTGTAACGCCCTAGAGTCCAAACGGCTCGGATCCACTCGCATGCTTTGAAGCGAACCATACGCCCCACCATCGATCCCGGGTTAATCATTTTACGTGAAGCGAGAATGAAAGCATTAGTAATATGGTGGTAGGTGGCCGAGGTGCGTCTTAATCTCTTGCCAGCACAAAGTCGACAAAGGAAGTATGCGAATGTGAGGCGGCGTAAGCTAGAGTTTGAGGTTGGTGACCATGTTCTCTTGAAGTTGTCACCGACTAAAGGTGTTGTAAGGTTTGGAACGAAAGGAAAACTTAGCCCAAGGTACATTGGTCCTTTCCTGATCATTGCATGCATTGGAAAGCTTGCCTATAGATTGGAGCTACCACAATATATGAATAGGGTGCATAATGTTTTTCATGTCTCAATGTTGCGCAAGTATTTGCATGATCCAAAGCAGAAAGTCAAGCTAGATCCTATCATAATCAAACAAAATCTCACTGTCAAGTGTTACCCTATTCGTATATTACAAGTCTTGAAACGTGTACTAAGGAGGAAGGTGATCAAGTATGTAAAAGTGCTCTGGTCAAATCAAAATGAGAGAAAAGCGACATGGAAGCTTGAGGAGTATCCTCGTTTTTTGAAAACAGTATGTTTAAGTTTTTCTTTCAAAAGTTGATATCAAGAGTACATATTAAGCGAGAGAATTCAGGGATAATTTTTTTAAGGAGGGAAGAATATAACATCTAGAAAAACTAAACATATTACTTTGTGTTTAGGCCTAATGGGCTTAGAGAGGAGATAAAAGAAGGCCTAATTAGAGTCCAAGTTTGGGAAGTTAAGGGTTTAGGAAGCAAACACAAAAAAGTCCCATCGTAGCCCCTTGTCCCCCTGCCCAGTTATCGTTGATCTGCAGTCTGCTAAACCTATACTCCCTCTTTCCCTAAATAAGTGTCGCTTCGCTTCATGAGAAACAACTGCCGGCAATTTTAATAAATAATAAATATCATCGGTTAGTATCATAATTAGTGTTATCGGGAAGATCTTTAGATCTAGTTTTTTAACAAAATTATTTGGGGATATAAATATTGCACGTATTTTGTACAAAAGCCAAACATATGACATGCATCTCACGGTAACACTTATTTAGGGATGGAGGAGTGGATCGATTGTGCGTTAGATCAGAGTGTTTGTTTCTTGTTAGAGACCAAACTACCAAGCACAAGCGGCTGATTAAGAAATATTTCTTCTCTGTTCTGACACTGCCTGAACATGAGTTGATCAAAGATTAATACGATCGGACATCTAAAATCACGAAGTTGAGCTGTTTCAGATTCAGAAGATTATAGTTCAGTTTGTAGCACTAGTTAGAAGTAGTAGATGACCGAATTAAGTGTCGTGATGAATACCATAGTTGTAGAGAAGTTTATGTAGATGTTCTTACTGTACTCGAACATGTAAGGTGTTGTACTAAAATAGTTATGAAAAAAACAAGCTATCTGTCCTGAGATAGACATATGGCTGTTTGGCAATATGTAGCCATATTTTAAGGGTCTCTTTTACAACTAGAAAATGTGGCAAGTGATCGACTAAACAGAGGAGCGTGTATATACTCTTTTTATGCTATGCATGGTTGATTAAGTAGATCCATATATTTATCTTTATATCAGGTAATGCGACCCATAACCGTTCATAGACGTGCTTGTCAAGGCTGTTTTCTTCAGCAAAATTTGAGGCAAGTAACGTAGGGGTGTGGCCAATGCTATGTTTATATTCGTGTCTTGAATCCTCTTTGAATTGAAGGGATCATACTATGTCAAAATAATAATATGCCCAAAAATGATGGCCATTGTGGACTGCTCTCTTCGCGCAATTTGGAGTTATGTATTCGTACTAGTAGGCTCCCCGCGCGTTGCTATGGGTGTCGTCTATTATAGTGTTATAGTAAGTCTGAAGCGAAAATACGAAAATAGAATAAAAGGGAAATAAAGGATTATGTTGCAGGAGAAAGAGGGGAAGCTCCTTCGTTCAGTTGCTAGGTTGCTGTCCACCCTGACATCTGGGGGAAAAATAATTAGCAGTCGGTGCAGTTCATCTGTTTACATAAACTTTCTACTACGTTATATGATGGCCCGTTGTCCATGCTGAATTCTGAAAGAAAAAAGATTAGCAGTCGGTGTATAGTTTATCCGTTGTAAACTTTGTACTAAGTTATCCGATGGCCAATCACAGGTAAAAGAAACACGTACACTGTAATCGCAGGAAACATGGTTTATGAAACGTGGGGATTTCGGGTATTCACATTGGGTATATGAGAAGGGATCCAATGCTCTTTGCCATGATCATAGACATATTTTTCACCATGGTCATAGAGAAATATTTTTTCACCATCATAGTTGTAGCATTAGGCACTGGACAATAGATATCATGTTAATGTTAATCTGTAAGAGAAGTGCGGCCTGAGAAAATTGTAGCACAAATGAACTTACAATAATGTCACTTGGGTGGTCCGCTGGTGCCAGTGCAAGATTTGGTTGCAACCAATGTTGCCGTTCTATAAATATAATGGTTGAATAGTTTTGTTGTCGAACATGGAGAGAAGACCTAGCATCATGCTCTGTAATAATGCGATATGCATACACAGAAATTGAAGAGTTAAGGGGCAAACACAACCTTAGAATAAGTACTGATAGTACTCCTAAATTCACCTTGTCGTGTTAGAATCGGAACTAATGACCTGCACTTTGTGCACCTCTTCAGAACCATCCAAACAATTAGAACCTGAGGCATGCTTTGCAAGAAAAATATAACAGTTTGAGGAAAAAAATGATCAATTCGCACTAAAAACAATAGAGGAACAAAAGCATAGGAGTATGCAACTAAATTGGATAGGTAACAATTGGACATGATATAGCAGTAGCAAGGACACTGATATAATAAAAAAGTGATGCAACCAATAATGAGAACTCATAGTTGTCTTAAATTCACCCTCTTGGCCTCTTGTCTCTGAAGAGGAACATATGACCTGTGCTTTCTGCATTCCGTCAACACCATCCAAACAATTAGAACATGAGGCATGCTTTGAAGAGGCTTATGGAAGAAATATTGAATGGCTCCTGTTAATTGGATGCGCATAGGACGGCCTGAGCAAAATAAGAGGGCTACTGCTGAAACATTGCTAGCAGACCTACTGTTGTTGGAACCATGAACTATTGTACATCTATAGCTGTATTTTTTTTTTGTCGATATTGATGATTATTGTTTACATTATGGTGCTGCAAGAACTGTGTGAACATAGTAGCACTATTCTGCTGTCGTTCTCAGGAGAAAAACTAACACATGCAGAAGATGTCAGTCATATGTAAGCAATGGAATTTGTTGTTCAGGATGAGCAACCTATCCTATTATTTCGTAGCTCTCAGAACTGAGAACACAAAATCGCAAAAATTATTCATGAATTAAACTTACAAAGAATATATCAAATTTGTTGTTCAGTATGAGCAGCTTGTCTCATTATTTCGTAGCTCTCAAAACTGGGAAGCACAAACATTGCAAAAATTTATTCATGAAATAAACTTACAAAGCATATAAAGTATACGTTTCAAAATTACAGGCATCTTTTTTGTAACAAATTAAGATAAAGATCAACTCAAAAGTACGATTAGGTATAAAAAATGTATGTTTTATAGGAAAGATAATGTGCTTTTTTTCGTTGAGGTGGTAGTACTGTTAGTGAATAAATTATTTGCAATAGTAGGAAACCAAACCATGCTGCTATTCAACTCTGATGCCACCAAAAAAAGAACAGAAATACAATAAATATTTTAGCCTTGCGCAACATCCTGTAACATCAATTTTTAATCTAGCAACCTAGAACTCAGTCTGGTACCCTAGTGTTGCAATAAAATAACAGAATCTATGGGAATTCAAAAAAAAAAATCTTGACAATAAAGCATTAAGAACTGCATGCAAGCAACATGCCAACACAGGGGAAGGGCATAAATGGAGTAAAAAAAATCAAGGAGGAACAGTAATATGGATCTTAGAATATGACTGACAATTACCTCTTTAGAAGTAGATGTAATCTAGCTATAATCAGCAACAATCAGAACCTGGAAGCACAGGATACATAATAATTCATACATGTAAGACACTGCATAACTAAATAGGAGCAAGATTGCTAGGCGGGACCACGAAGCAAAGCTAAACAGAGTAGCACAACTGAGGATGTGACTCAATGTAGCACAAAAAGAGCATCATAATCATATATAACACAACTGTTTGCAAGTTGCACAGGACAATGTGTCTTTAATGTTCTCAGTTCAATGGTCTCTAGTCTCTACTCTCTTGCATTAACACAGAAAGAGCATCTTAAATTCCTAAGAATACAACTGTTTGGAAAGTTGATGTTCCCAGCTGCCACCTGCCAGTTCAGTGCCCTATTGGCTAAGATGAAGCTTCTAGAATCATTCTCAGATGTGATGTGGGATGTAAAATGGAAACTATTCAATAAATATTGAATACTAAAGAGATTTGCCAACTAAAAATGATAAGAAAACTCATACAATGAACACAATGCTTATCAAGAAGAAAACATGTGATATATTTTGTATAACGTAGCTATAATTATTGAAAGGTAAGAGCTATCAGTGGAAACAAAATGCACCTCAGAAGCATTGTATCAAACAGCTGGTGGGCAGGTATGTATGTACCTGGCGAATCATTGTTGAAACACCTGGTGATGGCACTTGGCTACTGCCCGAGGTTCCGGGCACCCTCTAGATTCGACTGCGGCGAGGTGGTCCTGCCGATTCGACGCTGCTGCTTGAGCCATGGGACGGAGGAGGAGAAGAGGGAGAGCATTTGAGTGATGTCGCCGCTGGGGGAAAGGAAGAGGCGACGCTGTGCCACTGCCGTTGTCCCGGGCACCCTGTTAGATTTGACGGTGGCAAGGTGGCCTTGCCAATTCGGCACTGTTGCTTGGGCATGGGACGGAGGAGGCAAAGAAGAGGGTGAGCATCTAAGTGAAGCTGCCACCAGGAGAGAGGACGAGGCGGCGAGATACAGCTGCCTGAACTGGCAGCGGAGCGCAGCCGGCGCCAGTGGAGAGGAAGAGCGACGTGCCGTGGCCGCCCTGCACGGGAGCCGTGCTGCGCGAAGCATAAGGTGGGGTCAGGGTTAGGGAAGCTTCTGGAGATAGCCACGCGTGGGCATGCCTGGTGCTTTGATGGACTTCGGTGGTGTCGACAAATGAACGGCGATGGGGCTGTGGGCAGGAAGGAATCAACGATGATACCGGCATCCGTACGTCCATGAACAGGGTAACAGTAAAGGGTTGCCGTACATCTACGAAACAAATGGTAACATGAGGAGACCCGAAAAAAGTATTTTCTGAAGATACCGGAGGCACCCATCAGTTAGGGAGCAGGAATACACAAATGAATGCATACATCCATACTTTTCAAAATGATGTGAGATGGCAGGACCAACGCTATATGTTTCATATTGAGTGTGGGAAGAGATATCGGTAAATCAGGTATAGCATGTTCAATAAACCATTCACACTGATTAAGACAGTGCATGCACACACCAACATGAAGTAATTGAGGTTGTAAACAATGGTAGCAATGTCATCTTTGTAGTAACTTGAATGGGAAAAAAGGTGCGAACATTTGGCGAAGTTTTAGCCCAAGGTGGAGCATACAGATTGCTAACTATTCAATGTAGAAGCCGACTACCATGGTACACATACAATAGATAGTATTGTGTGAAAGAGCAGCATTTTATTAGAAATGATGAGGGGCTCTGAAATGGATTATTATATATGAGGAAATTATGTAGTAACAAATGTTGTAGACAAAATAGGAGGAATTGACAAAAGTATCAAAATACATGCTTCCAGGTTTCTGAAGCCTAGGATCATTTAATATCTGCAATAGTCAGGAAGACTATAACTGAAATAACCATGTTAGTTTCTGCAAATACATATAGCGGCATAACTACTGGAAATTAATTTCATGATCAAATATGATTACATGGAAAATGGAAGGAGCAACATGGGTAACTCCTGTCCGGTTGAAGTTTCATACAACAATATACTCCCTAATCTTAAAACGACGCATTTAAAAGTGGAAAGAGAGCTTGATTCACTCAAATTTTAGAATGGGCATACCAAAAAGATATATCATAGTCATAATGAGTGGGCCAAATGTTTGTCAGCAGCAACCATAAATTGTACATCTGATTGTGAAGTAATTTTTTCTCGTTAGCGTGGACCATCTAGCCGAACTGTGGGCCTAAAATGATGGCCATTGTGGACTGCTCTCTTCACGCAATTTAGAGTTATGTATTCATACTAGTAGGCCCCCCGCGTGTTGCCGTGGATGTCGTCTATTATAGTGTTATAGTAAGTCTGAAGCGAAAATACGAAAATAGAATAAAAGGGAAATCAAGGGGTGACCCCATCATGGTATGAAGTATAAAAGGGAAATAAAGGGGTGACCTCATGGTATTAAGTCCATTTCTACTCGAATCCATCCTATTATACCTGTACCATTTATGTTAAACTGTACAATATAACTAAAATGGCAAAACAGAGGGGCAAAACGGAGGCTAAAAGATTGTGATGCAGGAGAAAGAGGGGAAGCTCCTTCGTTCAGTTGCTAGGTTGCTATCCACCCTGAAATCTGGGGGAAAAAAGATTAGCAGTCGGTGCAGTTCATCTGTTTACATAAACTTTGTACTACGTTATATGATGGCCCATTGTCCATGCTGAATTCTAAAAAAAAAAAAAGATTAGCAGTGATTGTATAGTTTATCCATTGTAAACTTTGTACTAAATTATCCGATGGCCAATCACTGGTAAAACGAAACATGTATACTATAATCGCAGGAAACATGGTTTATGAAACATTAGGGGATTTCGGTATTCACATTGGGTATATGAGAAGGATCCCAATGCTCTTTGCCATGATCATAGACATATTTTTTCACCATGGTCATAGAGATATTTTTTCACCATCATAGTTGTAGCATCAGGCACTGGACAATAGATATCATGTTAATGTTAATTTGTAAGAGAAGTGCGGCCTGAGAAAATTGTAGCACAAATGAACTTACAATAATGTCACTTGGGTGGTCCGCTGGTGCCAGTGCAAGATTTGGTTGCAACTAAGGTTGTCGTTCTATAAATATAATGGTTGAATAGTTTTGTTGTTGAACATGGAGAGAAGACCCAGCATCATGCTCTGTAATAATGCGATATGCATACATAGAAATTGAAGAGTTAAGGGGCAAACACAACCTTAGAATAAGTACTAATAGTTCTCCTAAATTCACTTTGTTGTGTTAGAATCGGAACTAATGACCTGCACTTTGTGCACCTCTTTGGAACCATCCAAACAATTAGAACCTGAGGCATGCTTTGCAAGAAAAATATAACAGTTTGAGGGAAAAAAATGATCAATTCGCACTAAAAACAATAGAGGAACAAAAGCATAGGAGTATGCAACTAAATTGGATAGGTAACAATTGGACATGATATAGCAGTAGCAAGGACACTGATATAATAAAAAAAGTGATGCAACCAATAATGAGAACTCATAGTTGTCTTAAATTCACCCTCTTGACCTCTTGTCTCTGAAGAGGAACATATGATCTGTGCTTTCTGCATTCCGTCAACACCATCCAAACAATTAGAACCTGAGGCATGCTTTGAAGAGGCTTATGGAAGCAATATGGAATGGCTCCTGTTAATTGGATGCGCATAGGATGACCTGAGCAAAGTAAGAGGGCTACTGCTGAAACATTGCTAGCAGACCTACTGTTGTTGGAACCATGAACTATCGTACATCTACAGCTGTATTTTTTTTGTCGATATTGATCATTATTGTTTACACTATGGTGCTGCAAGAACTGTGTGAACATAGTAGCACTATTCTGCTGTCGTTCTCAGGAAAAAAAAAAACTAACATATGCAGAAGATGTCAGTCATATGTAAGCAATGGAATTTGTTGTTCAGGATTAGCAACCTATCCTATTATTTTGTAGCTCTCGGAACTAAGAACACAAAATCACAAAAAATTATTCATGAATTAAACTTACAAAGAATATATCAAATTTGTTGTTCAGTATGAGCAGCTTGTCCCATTATTTCGTAGCTCTCAAAACTGGGAAGCACAAACATTGCAAAAATTTATTTATAAAATAAACTTACAAAGCATATAAAGTATACGTTTCAAAATTACATGCATCTTTTTGTAACAAATTAAGATAAAGATCAACTCAAAGTACGATTAGGTATAAAAAAATGTATGTTTTACAGGAAAGATAATGTGCTTTTTCGTTGATGTGGTAGTACTGTTACTGAATAAATTATTTGCAATAGTAGGAAACCAAACCATGCTGCTATTCAATTTTGATGCCACCAAAAAAGAACAGAAATACAATAAATATTTTAGCCTTATGCAACATCCTGTAACATCAATTTTAATCTAGCAACCTAGAACTCAGTCTGGTACCCTAGTGTTGCAATGAAATAACAGAATCTATGGGAATTCAAAAAAAAATCTTCAAAATAAAGCATTAAGAACTGCATGCAAGCAACATGCCAACACAGGGGAAGGGCATAAATGGAGTAAAAAAAATCAAGGAGGAACAGTAATATGGATCTCAGAATATGACTGACAATTACCTCTTTAGAAGTAGATGTAATCTAGCTATAATCAGCAACAATCAGAACCTGGAAGCATAGGGTACATCATAATTCATACATGTAAGACACTGCAAAACTAAATAGCAGCAAGATTGCTAGGCGGGACCACGAAGCAAAGCTAAACAGAGTAGCAGAACTGAGAATGTGACTCAATGTAGCACAAAAAGAGCATCATAATCATATATAACACAACTGTTTGCAAGTTGCACAGGACAATGTGTCTTTAATGTTCTCAGTTCAATGGTCTCTAGTCTCTACTCGCTTGCATTAACACAGAGAGATCATCTTAAATTCCTAAGAATACAACTGTTTGGAAAGTTGATGTTCCCAGCTGCCACCTGCCAGTTCAGTGCCCTCTTGGCTAAGATGAAGCTTCTAGAATCATTCTCAGATGTGATGTGGGATGTAAAATGGAAACTATTCAATAAATATTGAATACTAAAGAGATTTGCCAACTAAAAATGATAAGAAAATTCATACAATGACCACAATGCTTATCAAGAAGAAAACGTGTGATACATTTTATATAACGTAGCTATAATTATTGAAAGGTAAGAACTATCAGTGGAAACAAAATGCGCCTCAGAAGCATTGTATCAAACAGCTGGTGGGCAGGTATGTATGTACTGGCGAATCATGTTGAAACACCTGGTGATGGCACTTGGCTACCGTCTGAGGTTCGGGCACCCTCTAGATTCAACTTTCTTGGCGAGGTGGTCCTGCTGATTTGACACCGCTGCTTGAGCCATGGGACGGAGGGAGGAGAAGAGGAGAGCATCATGGCGATGCCGCCGCCGGGGAAGGAAGAGGCGACGATGTGCCACTGCCGTTGTCCCGGCACCCTGTTAGATTTGACGGTGGCAAGGTGGCCCTACCAATTCGGCGCCGCTGCTTGGGCATGGGACGGAGGAGGCAAAGAAGAGGGTGAGCATCTAAGTGAAGCTGCCGCCGGGAGAGAGAGGAAGAGGCGGCGAGATACAGCTGCCTGAACTGGCAGCGGATCGCAGCCAGCGCCGGTGGAGAGGAAGAGCGATGCGCCGTGGCCACCCTGCACGGGAGCCGTGCTGCGCGAAGCATAAGGTGGGGTCAGGGTTAGGGAAGCTTCTGGAGATAGCCACGCGTGGGCATGCCTGGTGCTTTGATGGACTTCGGTGGTGTCGACAAATGAACGGCGATGGGGCTATGGGCAGGAAGGAATCAACGACGATACCGGCATTCGTGCGTCCATGAACAGGGTAACAGTAAAGGGTTGCCGTACATCTACGATTGTATTAATCTTTATTGATACCATTCATATACATACACGAGCATTTCATATGGAGATAAAGGCCGCCACCGCCATTGTGCTATGACTAGTATGGGTACATATAGTTGTATGAGAGGGTGGCACCGTGTACCGTGAAAGTCTCAATAGAGTTGCATCATGACATGCATACATCACTTATTCTAACATGGACCTCTCAATGGAGTTGCATCATGGCTTGGGACTTAGATACATGCACGTGTCGCTTCATCGCCATAGAATAAATTCTTTTAAGAATTCAGTTTGCCATATATAACTTTGTCTAAGTTAAAGTACTATCGAAGTTGACTTAATTATGCTAGCTGAGATGTGACAATGGTGTTTTGTGCCTCCCACTAGTACAGAAATGCTTTGTACAGGCGATGGCCAATCCATTTCTACTGGCGGTTTTACCAACCACCAGTGGGAGAGGCCAGTGAAAATGGCCTATTTCCACTGGCGGTTGTTTGAGAACCGCCTGTAGAAATCACTGTCCAGAAAACACGAAAAAAATAGCAAAATAATATTTTTAAAACAGCAAAAAATATTTTGAAATTAGGGAGGCACCCACATTTTTTTTGTGTAAAATCACACGCTATGCGGCTGTGGGGGTTTGAATCCGTGACCTCAGCCTTACGTGTAGCTTCCTCTACCACTCCACCCACAGGTCATTTGTGTTTACATTCCATTTCAGTTTCCCACATATTATCCCAAACTGATGGTAAATTCAATATTTCAGGTCTAAACGAATTCAAATGAAGAAGTGTTCAACTATAAAGTTTCATAACTTTTTGAGATCTACAACCTTCATTTAGAGTGTTTCTCCATCCGAAATCATTTGCAAAATTTGAATTTCAAATTTAAAAATTTTAAAGCGTACTTTTCCATAAAAAGATGACTTCAAATGAAAAAATTGTCAACTACAAAGTTTCATAACTTTTCGAGATCTACAACTTTTATTTTAGGAGTTTCTCCATCCGGGGAAGTTTGAAAAATAAAAAAAATAATTTCAAACTATTTCTCTTGGGCGATTTCTTAACAAACCGCCGGTAGAAATCGATTTCTACTAACGGTTCCTTAAGAAATCCGCCAGTAGAAATAGTCGATTGCTACTTGACGGTTTCTTAATAAAACCGCCAGTAGAAATACTAGTATTTCTACTAGAACCGCGAAATAGGGTCAATTTCTCTTGGCTGTTCTAAAGAGAAATCGTCAGTAGAAATAAAATGTTAGTGTCAAGAGAAATGGTTTGTGTACTAGTGTCCTAGAGTTGATATTTAATTAGTTATCAATATTTGTTGAATTTTCCTTTTTGTTAAGCGTGAGACTTATCTTCTTTCTTTGTGCTGCACCTTCAAATAAGTTGCTGCCTAATTTTTTTTTTTATATATAATATTAATTGGTAGAAGTAGGGTGTTACATTTACTATAAAAATATATTCAGCAATCTATCTCGAATTTGGTGAGAGAAAATTGGAGGTTCCATGAGACAGATTATTAGCGTTCCAGGAAAGGATGACTGCACATCAGATGGCGATCACGTAGCTAGCGGAGTTGCTGAGGTTGATCGTGGCAAAGTAGTCGGTGCGGTTGATAGCGACAGAGACGGGCGTTGATGGCAGCGGTGTTGATGGCATTGGCGGGCGCTGGTGGCGGCAGCCACAGCAGCAGCGCCCTAAGCGAGAGCTTGGCGTGCGTGAGGGAGCGGCCTAAAGGCTTGGCGTGAGGGATGGAGAGGGGCGTCGATGATGGAGGGGGGAGACAGCGACGACAAGAGATGGATGGCGGCGAGGTGGAGAGCGAGGTAGATAAAGGGTTTATCCCTAAACTTTTCTTACTTGTCTCATTAACAGTTTTTCCTTATACTGTGAGGCTTATAATTGCTAATAAACCTTAGCCTGATAATTGTCTGTACTTAACCTAATCTACGCTAATTTACGAGGATGCTCTCGTGGGTGCTTGATAACTGTTATACTATCTAATGATACTAATTATGTACTAAAAATATTAATATTTTTTATATATTTGGTTATTATTAAAAATATTTGATTTCTTGAAACGTAGGAATGATATTTTTTATATAACTGAGGGATGATCTATTTTCATAAGTCGGTTCAGATTTTGGAGTCAGAATGTGAGTGGCAGTGGTAGACTTTGGTAATAGTACCATGGGATTGGCCATGGAGAAAACGAAGAGTCGATTGTTGTTTCGTGGTAAACTATTTGAGATCTGTTTACTGTCGGGTGGCAAATGCCACGAAGCTTTGGTCCACATACCACTAACCACATTTTTCCTTCAAGAGCTTGATTTGTTTATCTCAAAAAAAATCAACGTAACATTATTCAAGCAAGCAAACTATTCATTTTGTAGTGCATTGGTTTCATAAACATTCTTTTAATGTTTCTATTGAAGTCAGAATACACAGGGTGTATATTCCATCTCCTGTCCCTTACAGTAAGGCATTTCAGCAAATGCGGATTCACATTAGCTGAACTTTCACCAGCAGTTTTGTCAGATAATTATCTGTCTCCAATTCTTATGCGGCACAGTTTATCGAACGATGAAGGAGAGCTGCAAGTCAATCTGCAGTTTATAACTAAAAAACTGTTAGAATGCATTAAGTAAAGCCAAATTAATAAAGTTTATTTGTTGTACTAGGTGTGAGTATTTTAAAGTATATATTGTTCATGGTAGGAAGTGTAGAATTTTCTATATGCTTGTTCAGTCCAATTGTAATAGATAAGGAAGTAGAAAATTTGAGCAATATTATGCATGTAGATTTTTTTTATGATTGTGTTGTCGAAACGTCGAAGCCAGTGACAAGGCAAAAGTCAGTTCAGAGTTTGATTAAAAAAATAGGAGCATTACGCAAACATCTGCGAGGATGGGTCTCACACCAATACTGTCTATTAACCAAAAAAAAAAAAAAAAAAATCATTCAGTCTACCATTACTAGCCTTGATATATATAGATGCCAAAGTCTGGAGTTATCTGAGTTTGATCAAGCAAGAAGTGATCATCAAACTTTTTCAAGACAAAGAATTAAAATTCTATCAGCAAGCAAAAAAGTCACGAATGTTCTTCTTAGGGACAATAACACTCGTTACTTCCAAATGGTTGCTAATAGTAAACATAGCAAGAAAAGAATTTCTCCCTAGATCGTGATGACAGAAAAATACAAGTTAGGCTAATCTCAATGCTTATATCACATGGTTCTACAAGGAATTGTTTGGACCAACACAAGAGAATATCATGACCCGAGATGGGGTGTGAACAAATGATATTCCTCAAGTTACCTAAGCTCAAATTGAATTCTCACAGCTTCTTTTGCAGAAAAGGAGATTTAGGATACAGTTTGGCAATGGAACATAATATAGGACATTAGGGCCAGATGGATAACCCGCTGAATTTTATCAAAAGTTTTGGGATGTCATCAAAGTTGATCTAATGCAAATGTTCCATGACCTTTACTCTAGAACCTTGTCACTTTTTAGCCTCAATTTTTGGTGTCACAACTTTGATTCTCGAAGTCCAGGAGGAAAATAGGAAATAGGATTCAACAGTATCAGAATATTTTCTTGTTAAATGTTAGCTTCTAAAATTTCACTAAAGCACTCGCTATTAGAATAAATCAACACAGTACTAGATCATATAGTTGGCTCAAATCGAACTGTCTTTATCCAAGGATGCAACTTCCTTGAGGGAGCCATTATCTTGCACGAGACAGTCCATAAGTTGTATGGTAAAAAGCAAAGTGCGGTTTTATTTAAAATAGAATTAAAAAAAATGTATATGACAAAGTGAGATGGACTTTCTTGCTGCAAACACGGGGGGATGAAAGGGTTCTCTCCTAAAAGGACTCTTGGGTGCAAGCTTTTTGTATCAGGTGGGAGTGTGGCAGTCAATTTTAAAGGTCAGGCCTTACTTTCAAACAAAGAAAGGTCTTCGACGGGAGTATCCACTATCTCCGATTCTTTTTAACATTGTAGCCAATATATTAGCTATACTTATTAGTAGAGCCATGCATGGCAGATGATTAGGTGAGTGGAATGCAGATGATTAGTTGAGTGGAATAGTGCAAAATCTAGTTCATGGAGGTTTATCTATGCCGTGAGTACGCCAAAGATACCATAATCTTTGTGAATCATGACCTCGAAAAGGCTCACAACATGAAGTTATTACTATGTGTGTTCAAGCAACTTTTAGGGCTTACATTAAATTTTCATAGGAATGAAAATTATTCTTTGGAGCAGCACAAGAAGCATTGCCCCAATGCACCTAACTTTTCAGCTGTAGTAATCAAGGAACTTTTCTGATGAGGCATTTTTGCAAATACCTATGCATTAATGCATTATAAGAGTATCAAATGTGGATTGGAAAATATTAGAAGAACATTTAAAAAAAGACAAATAGCTGGAAAGGAAAACAGCTATCCACTTGTGGACACCTGATACTGATTAATTCTGTTTTTAGCAGCTTACCTATTTATATGATGTCTTTTTTTTTTCACGATCCCAAGGAGAGTTCTCAAAAAAATTGATTACTTCTGATCAAGATTTTATTGGCAAAGTGATGTGCAAAACACAAATAGAGACTAGCCAAATGGAACATTCTATGCCAACCCAAAGACCAAGGTGGGCCTGGAATTCATAACTTAAACATCAAGAACATCGCTCAGTAAGTGGATTTTCAAACTGCTCATGACACATGGTACATGGCAGCAAATACTACACAATAAATTTTTAGGATCTAACCTCTGTATAAAACTCAATTGAACAATGGGGACTCATATTTTTTTGGGCAAGCCTCGTGAAGGCTAAACATTAGTTTCTCTGTTTTGGGACCTTCATAGTTAAAGATGGATCACAATCACAGGTAAGATTTTGGGAAGATAATTGGGGCAGACAACTCTGTGTGATCAATATCCTTGTCTTTATAACATAGCCTATTAGCAAGTAAGGTACCATTGCACAAGTATTAAGCACCTTCCCACCTATTATATCATGGCAAAGAGATTTGATCGATCTGATACAAATTAGTGGCTTGGCACAACTTACTTCCAGGCATCTCTAATATTGTGTCCCACTACCAAAGATCCTAATGGACAGTTCTCATTGAAATCCCACAACCTGGCTATGATACATAATGATGTCCCAAAGTCTGAAAATAAATGTTCTGTTGAATGTCATGATCTATTTGTGGTACCCATGTAGGGACGTATTATTAACTAAAAATAACATGCTAAACGGAATTGGCATGACAACAAAAAATAATATTATTTTTATCACAAAAATGAAACAATTAAGCACTTGTCTTCTAGTGTCATTTTCCTCATGTTCTTTAGTCTGTTATTCAGGAGGCTTCAGGCTTGTCTCAACCACATAGTTTCTCAAGTATGTCAGGGATTTAGCTATGTGGTCTTAATAAAAGGTTAAAATCGTTAGCCTAGCAAGGGGCTGCGGCTGATGCAGGAATGAAATAACTAAAAAAATAGAATGCTTTGCCCTTTAGGTTATTTACTCGGTTATACATTGGCTTTATACATGGACTATTCTAAAGAAGCCAACATCATAGGATTTGGTTGTAGTGGCATCTCAACGATTGACACAGGTGGCCAAGGAGTTTATTACTCGGACACATGGTAGGCAGTCTAGTCTACTTATTGAATGTTATTTGTGTGTCTGATTTTTTTTAAAAAAAATCTTTTGTAAGGTTGCGTGTATCATGGTGCAGAGGTCAATAATGTTTCAAAGTTTTTGTATCATCTTGTTGTAACCATTTGGAAATTAATAAAGCTTCCCTTATCAGAAAAAAGAACTTAAAATATATAAAAAATAAACATTGCATGATATAGGTAAAAGGGAATTTGTTCTCTGTGCACTCAATCTTTTCAGACCTCTATGCTATGGCAACTAAATTAAACCTCTAGGCTCAATATAGTGTTTCTTGCAAAAAAAGTTTAGTATGGTGCTAGCATGTTAACCTTTGGTAAAATTAAACAACTTAAATATTAAATGAAGCCATCTATTACCTCCTCATGTCAAGAAGATGCTGTTCAAAAAGGCATATCCAGAAACCACGCCACCTTCATTTAGTGTAGCTGCCTTTGTTCTCATCAAATAACCACAATGGTCATTTATGATTACCTTGTCTTTGTTCCTGCATTAAGCCATAAAACTTTTACAGTTTAACTGGACCATGCAACTATATGAATGCAACTATATGAACTAGAGTGGGTTATTATGATTTGTTACCGCAGATAGGCTCCAAAAATCCCAAATTCAGAAACCGCATTTTCCTTAGCACATGTACCCTCGCGAACAAGATAGCAGGGTGATGCTGTTGGAAATATCCTTTGCATTAGGATGTATGCTGCAAGCTCATTTCCTCCATCCTTTCGCAGACGAACCAATGTTTCATGGAGATTATCACCATAAATATTATTCCCTATGCATGACATTAGCCATAGCAGTTCAGTGATGAATGCAGAAATAATTTGACAACTATACATTTCAGACATCGGACATGCCTCCACCCTCCCTTTGTGGTTTAAGGACAAACAACTCTGGAGATTCAATAGCAGACATCACTACACTGTCATTTTCCAAGTTCCAAAGTCCTGCAAAGCATTGTCTTACTTTTTTTATGTCATCTTCGTTGTCAAGAAACCTGGGTAACATGTCAAAGGAAAAGAAGTACTAATAAATAATATTTCAAATTAAGTAAGAGCAAAAAAATAATCTAGGAAAAGAAAATAAAAACTGCCAAAGCCCCTAATGTCAGAAGAGAAAGAATAGCTCCACGGCTCTTCCCTTCTCACTTAGTGCCACAGAAAAAGGAAACAAACAACTTATGAACCACCTAATCTCATTATTATATTAATGCTATGCAAAATAAAATAGATCACTCCATTGAAAAAGGTAATTAAACAAACAGCTTCCGAATCCCCTAATCTCGGAATTATGTTAACCACATGCAAAATAATATAAACCATGCATGCATCGATTAGATTAAAAAAGACATTTATTAGATCTAAAACTTTCTTATATATCTTCTAAAATTAGATAAATATATTTTTCACATATTACCTCTTAGTAAGTATAGATGATACTAACCATTCGATATATTTAAATAAAGGGCTCACAATCATATATATGTGAGTACCACAGTAGAGTCCTTTATATATTGTTTTGGATATCTGATAAGTACATAAATATGAAGGATTATTTCTCATCTAACTAAATATTGTTTGTTACCATTTTCATTTCATCTATTTGTTCATCTGCAAAGAGTGAAACAAGTAACATACTCAACCTATATGATATGTTCTTTAAATGTAATTACCTTTCAAGCACACATTCCTTTGCCAACTCCTGTTGAATCTTTTTTGTCCCAACAAGATGATACGATATTGAAGGGCACTTTATTGCAGAAGAACGCTCAATTAAACTTCTTGCTCTCCATTCCTACACACGAAGTGAATACTTCTGTGAACCCCAGTTACCTCAGATACAGTTATTTTTTTTGCATTGAGATAACGACATTCCAAGGTAAGTATTTTAGCCAATAGAATGCAAAGGCAATATCATGTAGTGGAACAAATTAATAAGGCCATGTTTGGATCTCTTATCTGAAGTTTAACAACTAAAGTGTAGATCTAAAGTCTCCATACAGTTAGTTCAAAGTTAAATCTAAACTTTAGCTCACCTTCGAAAAATCACTTTAGATCATAAGTCCATAAAAATGAGCTAAAATGGTCTAACCTTCTAATTCCTCTGCCCAAAAGATGATTTTGCCCCCACACCTTATCTCTTCCCTCTGCACAAAAGACGATTTTGTGCCCGCACGGCCACACCTTATCTCTTCCTCTACTAAAAGACGTTCCTCTGCCGCCGCTCTTACTGCCCTCCAACCGCTCCAGTTCACACGGCCGGCAAACAGGGCCCAGCCGTCGTTGTGTCCTACCCCACCTCCTCTTGTTGCAGTAATCTTTCCGACATGCGCAGCATCCACCAGGCCATCGCTGGGGTTGTTATGGGCCCTCGCTGCTCCAGCTGCATAAACGGAGAATAGGGCGCTATCGCCGTGCCGTTTTTGCAGCAGTCGCCCACATGCCCAGCAACCTTCGCCCTTCGGACTGCTGCCACTACGCATCCACCCAACACCACCTCCCCTTCTCCTCGGGCAGCTGGGGCTGCCAGCACAAATGCCAATGAGGTCATGGCAGGCGCCGCGTCCTTCCCTCTAGCGTCGGCCTCCTCTGTGCACTACTCTCCCGTGGACACAAAAGTCTTTTGGTTGAATTAGATCTAATCTTTTGGCCATGATCAAAACAATCTCATTGTCTAAAGTTTAGCTGTCATTTTTTTTTTTCGAATACGCAAAAAGACTTGCATATCATTGTATTAAGAAGAAGAGTTTTAAATATAAAGATAACGTTATTCTGTCCTTAAGAACATGGACACAGTTCATAGATGGATATGATCAGAAAACATACTGCTTCTGAAGGGTAATCGTTCGGTGAGTAACCTGCTCTGAAGTAGACAAGAGCAACTGGGCGTCCATTTCTACAAGGAAACAATTGAGAAGGTCACTTCAATCATCTGATCATGCATTACATATAAGTTTTCATGAAGACAAAAACAACTTACATGACCAGTGTTCCATCAGGACGGAGGTTCCCTTCTGCTTCTATTGCTGCGAGAGTTCTGCGGATAGTTCTCACCCCGTATGTGTGAAAGAGTTAAGAGAGAGATTTTTACTTAACTGCTTGGTGTATATATAGTAGCTTCAGATACAGGATTTATAAAGGTTTGAATGGTATTAAATTTTCTATATCAAACTAGTTCCTCAAGAAAATGATATGATGTGTGGGTAGATTTGAAGGATATCTTTCTTTCAGGGCAACAGTGATCCAATACTGGTCATACATATATCTCTCTTCTTGTTGAACGACTACCAGAACTGCTGCACTGATAACAGAAAATTTTGTAAGTTAAGACTTAAGGCTTCATAGTTCACAAGTATTTTGAACAAGAAATTTTGCATCATGCCATATGCAACCTTGGATTGTTGTACTCAGCCCATGCTCTAGCTAACGCTTCAGCATGCTGGGCGATAGCTGTGTTTCCAAGGACACTTGCTCGATCCAAACCAAGTTCCCTCTCATGCATCCTAACCAGGTTTCTGCACATTGCAGATTGCTATTCATGTTATCTTTTGGCAATACCAAAAATGATGAGAAAAAGAAGGCAAGACCTGTCTACTGAAAATCACAAACAAATAGAACTCGGTGATATGTAGACACATGTAATAAGTGAATATTTTCACTCGTCTGCCTGAATGGCTTAATCTGAAGTTAATAAATTATTGCGGCTTTCATCAGGTTTTAAGCAGGATGCCAAAAACCTGGTGACATTGTTCCGTGACTTTGACGTGACACATTCAATTTCATCAGGTTTTAAGCAGGATGCCAAAAACCTGGTGACATTGTTCGCATACTTGACGTGACACATTCAATCATCAGTGACAAATTTGCACATATTATGTTGTCATTCCAATGCATGATTGTAATTCAATAGAATTTGACATTCTCCTATTAGACCTGTGAAGCTCTGATACACCACAAGCAAGCCCATTTGAAGATGTAGAAATGGTGTTGAGCTCCACTTGAAGAAGCAAGTCAGTTGCTCCATCTACCATGTAATCTGACCTCGTAAGGCCTAAACGTATTTCCTGAAAGATTTATACACAATTAAGCTTTTGTTAAGTTCGAAAGAATGTGAGATTATTGTTTATTAATAATTGATGAATGGAATTGAAAAGGGCTGCATGCTTACCTCTTCCTTGTTCAGTTCCATCATCTCCGAGTGAATATCTAAAAGCCTTTTAGTGAATAAATCGACCTGTTTCGTCCTGAAATAATTGTTGGGTTCCATGTAAGGACAGTGTACAAAGCACTGGAAGAGTTGCTATCTTGAAAAGAACAGTCTCAAGGCTTTTTTTTCCTTTTTTGGAGACGGGTGGCTTTTAGGTAACTCTCAGAATTTTGAAACAAAGAATGCATGCTAGCTTGTATCTTTTTGACTACTTTCGGATTACATTGCTCTCCTCAAAAAGTTTACACTTCACTGACACATATATACAGGTAAAAGTAACAAATGGTTGTGATTTGGCACTGAACTTATGTCCAATTGAAAATTTCAGAAGTTTCATCCATGATTACTGAACTACTTGATATTTTCGGATAATCCTTTATATGCAGCTTGTTTATTCTTGGGATTAACCATTTAAGTTCATAAAAAAAAAAAGAAAATAACCTTGCCAATGTCTGTTGCAAGAACTCCCCATCCAAGCTCACACGATCAACAAGCTCGTTGAAAAGCGGAGCCAACTCAAGCGCCTGATCCCAATAAAATCTTGGAAATGACATTGGCAAAAGAGAAAATGGAGCATGTAGTAGACCAACACCGGGTGCTTTTCCAGATCTCTGCAGCACGGTCGATTATCAATTTGTCATGATCACAAATGATAAAATTGTATCCAACTGAAATTGTAATAGTTGTGCATGTAAGGTCCAACCATCATGGATCAGTGACGCCGCTCATAAAATTGAGTCGCAAATATGCCCTATCGTCTCCCGTGTATTCAGATCTTAAAACAAGGTTCAGTGATCGAATTTCGACAAACTTTAGATACAACAGAGGTTGCAGTGAGACTGCAGCCGGCCATCCCTGCACCATAACTTACACATAGAACCTCAAAACATAATCTCCATTATCTGTTCTATATCTCAGTATTTTCATATCTAGAAGTAGTGGTTGGAGAGATCAAATTATAGTAAAACTAGATGGAGATGACGGTGACAGTGGTGGGCTGCAGTAAAGCGCTGAGGAAAAAAAGGCACTAGGACGACGCCAACACCGGTAGGGTGCATGGGTCACCGGCGTATGTTTGTACGTGCATGCCTCCATTTTTTAGGATATATTTGTTTATTAGGTCCTGTTTGGATGTTTTGTGATTGTTTACACCTGTAAACAGATTCCGGTTGTAATTATTAGTGCACAAGAATACAACTGAAATTCGTTACTCCTGTAAAATGCTGTTTGGGTGAATTAAAAAAAAACTGCTGTCGTGCGGCCGCAGCTGCAGCTTGGTTCAATGGAAGTCGGACAGTGATGCTGATGCAATTCCTACAGACTGCAAAGAACGAATCCATACAACCAACTAGATTCTGTAAGCAGAAATTTCAATCGGATAACACTTCCATCATTTGAAGAAGAAGAAGGAACCCCAATTGCTCAAATCATCCTCCAACTGAAAAAAAAATTGAAATCTGCATTGGATCCAGCAGTGCAAGAGGAAGATGGAGTGTGTTCATAACATCATCTGAGGGAGGGGAAGTGAGGGAGATGATGGAGCAAATATGAGAAATCGAGTTGCAAGTTGCAACTGTGTCCCATCGGCACTAACCATTAGCATGTCGCCTCCGTTGATGCACTAGCCGTCGATGATGATCAGATCGCAGTCGCAATTGCCAAAATCGGCTCTTCACGTCCGCCGGTGCTAACCGCACACGGTGCGCCAATGATTCCGATCCGTATCGCCGCTGTCGCCTCACCAGTGCCCCCGCGCGCCCATCATCCGTGCCGCAAACTTGCCGGAGGGGGAGCCGCCGCCCAGGTCCTGGTTGGTCGGGGGAGGAGATGAACGTGCCGAGGTCCAGACCGGGGGCAGCCGCCGAGGTCCGGGCCTGGGGAGCCGCCACCGAGATCCAGCATCCGCGCCGCGAACATGCGGGAGGCCGGCGAGGTGGAGATGAAGCGAGCGGATGGGATGCCCGAGCCCGATAGTTGTCGTAAAATTTTCCAGACCTCGTGAGCAGATTATTTTTTTCCGGTGGTTTTGGCCAAAACCGATTGTAAAATTATTGTGTTAACCGGCAATCCAAACAATGAATTCTAGCTTGGATTGGAAAAATTTTGGGACCTGTAATTTATAAGGGTTTTGAGCTAAATACCGGACTTCCAAACAAGGCCTTAGTCTTGAGTTTTACCGGTCTAACTCAGCCTCTCGGACACGCTCATAGAGCCCCTGAGATTTTTTTTTCGTGCTTAGTCGACGAGTTGTCTATGATGACTTATCCAGTCTATAGTATACATGTGTGTATTTATAGGAGTCACTATATGTTCAACTATATGAGCATCTATGTTGTACTTAGTTTAAATGGGTAGAAAATAGATAATGCATGACCTATCGCTCTATAGAGTAGAACACGATCTAGCCCCACTGATGAGGACATCCTCCACTATTACTAAATTGGCAAAGGCAAGGTCAGGCCAAGTGGCCCAGTTGTAGTCGGACGGCGGCCAGGTGTGCCTCTAAATCCATCCCACCATATGGTGGGAGGGGAATGCCACCTTAAAAAGGGAGAGCCACCCTTCCCCCATCGGACTAGTATTTTTTGGGCGATTAGGCCTTTTCTAAAGGGTTTAGTTTAGAATGCGGTAACCAGATTGCCGTCAACAAATTGCCCTAGTGGCGTTGTAGTATGCCCAAGATCGGTGCATTTGTAATTTCTTGTTGGTGCTAAGATTCCGGGATTCGATTGATAAGACATCCATGGTTTTCATCCAACCCCACCAGGCCGGATGCATCATTTGGTATCAGCGACCCTTTGTTTAAGGGGTGGGAATGATGATACATCCTCCACTATCACTAAGCAAGACGCAACAATGGGCCAAGTTTTATTTTGTAGTCGGGGGCGGCCGTGTAAGCCTCTAAATAATCCCACCTTGCTTAGCTTGGAAGGAGGAAGCCACCTTAAAAGGGAGAGCCACCCTTCCCCCATCGGACTAGTATTTTTGGGGCGATTGGGCCTTTTTAAAAGAGTGCCCAGTGTGCGGTGCTAAGATTGCCGAGGCGCAACAAAAAAGAGGCCCTAGTGGCGTTATAAGCCCAGGATCGGTCGTACAAATTTTTTTTGTCGGTGCTAAAATTGCGGGATTCGGCAAAACTCGGTGTGTCGGGCTTTTCATCCAACCCCACCATTTACAAATGCATCATATTTTTTGCTATGCAACCGATAGACAAAAGCATTGACCTTACCACCATATGGCCACCGATGAACATTGGCATGACCTTACCGCATGGCCACCGATGGGCATTGGCATGACCTTACCATGCCATGGCGAGTCGGTTGGCGGCAAGGTCATGGGGGTGGGTGATGCATCCGCCCAGGGGGGTTGGATGAAAAGCCCGACACCGATCGAGATTCCCCGAATCCTGCAATCTTAGCACCGACAAACGAAATTACGACGCACCGATCCCCACACAACGCCACTAGGGCCTCTTGTTGCGCCTCGGCAATCTTAGCACCGCACTTCGCGCACCCCTTCCGGAAAAGGCCCAATCGCCCCAAAAGACTAGTCGATGGGGGAAGGGTGGCTCTCCCTTTTAAGATGGCTTCCTCCTCCCAAGCTAAGCAAGGTGGGATTATTTAGAGGCTCACACGGTCCGCCCGATCCCTACAACCTGGGCCACTTGGCCCATTGTTGCGTCTTTGCCCGGGGGTAATAGTGGAGGATGTTCTCATCATTCCCACCCCCAAACAAGGGCCCGGCTCGATACCAAATGATGATCCATCCAAAGGGGGGGTTGGATGAAAAGCACCATGAATACCGATCCGCATTCCCCGAATCCCGCAATCTTAGCACCGACAAATGAAATTACGACCTTGCCGATCCGCTACAACGCCACTAGGGCCTCTTGTTGCGCCTCGGCAATCTTAGCACCGCACATTTGGAACATACCCCTTCCTGGAAGGCCCAATATGAAAAGACTAGTCCGATGGGGGGAAGGGTGGCTCTCCCTTTTAAGATGGCTTCCTCCTCCCAAGCTAAGCAAGGTGGGATTATTTAGAGGCTCACACGGTCGCCGCCCGACTACAACCGGCCACTTGGCCCATTGTTGCGTCTTTGCCAAAGGTAATAGTGGAGGATATTCTCATCAAAATATGTATCCGAAAAACTCAAAACTTCTTTAGTTTAGAATGGAGTAGCCACCAAATGTCAAACATTGGTGATCATAGTCGAGGAACCAAGTATGCCCAAGTATACTTACATTTGTTAGTTCTTGTTGTGCCACAAAATTCCATGCAAAGATTGATAAGATATCCATGGTTGCGGGGGGTTGTCGGACTAGCCGGTTTATGAATGCCGTACAAAGATTATGATGTTACTATACATTTCCATATCACTAAGTACATAAATTGTTTTTTTCTTGGCGTTGACATTTTATTTTTACGTAAGGTTTTGATTAATGGACACTAGTGAAAATTAAACGATGAGCCCAATTCAAGAAACGCCACTAGAAATGCATTTCTAGTAGTGGTTTTCTCAAGACACGGCCTCTCCCATCGACGGTTTCAAAAAACGCCAAAGAAAATAGCTTTGCAACCGACACTACAAATGTTTTTTTTTTTTTTTTTACTAATGTACATATTTTTTCAAGGCAAAACTGTGGGGAAGAGATCCCCACAGCGCTTCATTTTCAAATTATATAAACAAAAAGAATACAAAGTTTTATTACAGTGGAGTTAACTAAAAGCATCAAATACTAGTGTACAAATTAAACCAAATGAAGCTTCATCCATTCTCGTGGCATTTCCATAATTTCTTTTTTATTTTTCCTGGTATTTTTTAATATGTAATTGGTTTATGTACTTTTAAATTTTTATTGGTACCTGATGATACTTTTGAACTTTGTTCTCTGTGAATTATTTTGGTTTTTGAATGTTCATTTGTATAGCTGGCAGCACATCAGTGGCCGGCCGTCTACCGGCCGGGCTAAGTAGATTATTTTTAAGCTCCCTTTATTTCTAATCCAGCGGTGCATGTTGTGCATGCCAATTGCCAACGAAGCGTGAAAGGGAAACGTAACACCCGTGGAGCTCGTGCTCGTTTCTTTATATTTCTTCCGGATTCGGATCAGAGGCATCAGCATCGATGGGCCTCGCTGACCCGTGGGCGTGGCCACCAAAAACACAGTACACTATCTTTATTACGATAAATCACCTTTCCCTAACCAAAGTGGGGCCAAATTTTTTATGGTGGAGAATCAAGTACAAACATCAGCCAATGGCCTATAGTAATAAAATACACATGGAACCAAATCTCGTGATAATGATGATGTATTGTACCCCAATCACGTGTTTAGGCTGGCACAGTATTAATTTAGACAACTTCTAGTAAATGTTTTGTTTCATTACACAAAGGGCCAAACAAATCTCTGAAAGTGGCATCCGTACATTTCTTTTGAAAACTAATGTGATCATCAATTTATTAGAAGCAATGTAATCCTTTTTTGTCTTTAAAATATTAAGTATCAAACAAATTTTATGACAAATTAATGGCAAATACTAATGAGGCAAAAAAAACTTATTTTTCCCCTAATCATGGGAAAATGTGCTTACAGATACAGTTGAGTCTGTTGGTTGGATTGACAATAGCTAATGACATGTACTCCCTCCGTATAGAAAAAATAAAAAGTCGTTTTTGGACAAGGTTTGAGTCAAACATTGAAAACACAAATCATGAATAACTTTTAAGTTGTTAAGTTCGAAAATGTGAAAACCATATGAATAGATTTATCTTGAAAAATACTTTTATAAAAATATAAATATAATATTTTTATAAAAATATAAAATCAAAGTTATATTTTGGAGACCGTGTCATTGTCCTAAACGACTTCTACTATTTCCAACATGGAGGGGGTATAAGTTATTGTGGAAATTCTGTGACATTTATTATGGCGAAAACAAATGATGCATTTAATAACTCTTCTTTAATAGTCATGAAAGTATATTATTATTAGTATATATTTGGATGGTTGATAAATATGAATGGTAGGTA
The DNA here is from genome assembly GCA_015844335.1 of Chrysopogon serrulatus. NCBI lineage: Eukaryota > Viridiplantae > Streptophyta > Magnoliopsida > Poales > Poaceae > Chrysopogon > Chrysopogon serrulatus. The sequence goes on along the minus strand of JADLZL010003253.1, from coordinate 267,849 downwards.
TGTATATGAATGGTTTCTCTAAACTAAGTTAGAACTTCCTATAATTTAAAATAAATCTTAAATAAATTAGATAATTTATATTTCTAAACAACTCTTATATATTTACAATACTTTTTGAATGGCTCAAATGTTATTTTATATCTTAAAAAGCCATTTTCTCCAGGACTTCTTTCATTCTCGTTAGAACAATGCCCGACGCCGAGGACTTGTTTTACGAATATTCTCAGAAAAAAAGGAATGATCAAACAAGAAGATATAGCATGATGTTTGCATATACATGTGCGATATATACAGTAATGTGACGTTACCGGGTGGTTCTTGTCGCCGACGACGAGGCCGTGCTGCGAGCACCAGACGAGAGCCTCTTCCAGCAGCTCGTCCACCAGCTCAGGCGGCAGCGCCAGCTGCTCCGACGACCTCCGCCCGCCGCCTTCCTCTGCCTTTGCCTCGGGTGCTGCGGTGGTTGACCCGACGACAGCGCACCTCGTCGTCGTCCTTGTCACCGGTGACTGAAGAAGCAGCCTCCCAGCGCCACGCGACCGCAGGACGAGGAAGCAGCCGCTGCCACGGATAGCTCCGGGCAGAGCGCCGGCTGTTACAGTGCCGCTGTGGGAGAAGGCGACGGCCATTTGCGTCCGTCGGTGCTAGCCTGGCTATCTGCTATGGCCTGGGCTGGGCTTCGTCTTGCTCTTGCTGCCCTATTATATTTGGGACTTTGGGAGTTGGGAGACGCACGTGCCGAAAGGAAGAGCATAAGAAAACTATATTATATACTAAGCCGGGAATCATATGGACGTGGGCAGTCATCCACCACCCGACACGATAGTGTGGGATGTCGCCGTCTACAGTATGTTTGACACCCCATTGCCCTTATCACGTAATTTAAAATTTACAAAATTTGCCATAGCAACAAAATCGTTTGGTAAGTGACAATTGCCTTGAGTTATAGTGGCATGATTACTAGCGAGGTAAACAGCACAGAAGGCAATCTTCTGTGTGAGAAAATCATATGGCCCTGCATCAAGAGAAACGAAGATTCCCCCATTGCATCTTTCCCCACGCTGGCGACACGGATGTCGGTGACGCAAACCCTAGCAGCCGCCGCCCCCTCTACCTCACTCCCTCCTAAATAGGCCTACCCGACATGTGGCATCTATAAAGACTACTTGGGATATACATTGGCTTGCGCTTCTTCACACCTGGTGGTTAACAGCGGTGGCGGGTCAGAAATGGCGCGGGCGCCCGCATGGAGAAAACGCTGGCGGGGAATCACAGAGACGGTGGCGCCCTGGCCAATGCTAGGTGCCGGGTCTCGGCAGCCCAGTGGCCCGGGCGGCTCCCTTTGCCCCCGGCGCCCGGGGCGGCACGGTAATCGGATGCGAGGCGTCCACTATGGGTGGCGCGCGCCACAGAGATGCGCCAGGCCCGGCTTCGTCGTCGGGGCCCGTGGGCGGGTTCTTCAGCGCTTCGGCGATGGTGGCGGCGTCGCGGCAAAGGGCCGGGCGGGGCGCCCTCTAGCGGTAGCCGTGTAGGGGCTCAGGCGGCCGCCCACGGCGGCGGCCGGCCGCCAGTGCCTAGGTAGGCGCGGGCCGTTCGGGCGCTCTTCTTCTTTTTCCTCCTCCGCTTCCCTCCTTTCTTCCTCGGCCATGGCAGCAAAGTAGCCTTTTGGGGAGCGGTGGCACCGGGCCGGGGCACCGGCACTGGCGCCCCTGTGGCCAGATCCAGTTCCCTTAGGCAGGGGGCGGCGCCCACGGTGGTGAGGGGCATGCGCCTCGCGGTGGTCGGGCGAAGGTCGGCGCCGGGCGATAAGCGAATGCTCGTCAACGACGGCAGTCGGTGACGGCTTCGGCGTGCGGCAATGTGACGTGCGCGGCAAGGTTTGCTTGGTCCAGCACGTTGCTCGGTCAGAGTGGGTGACGGTCGATGCAAAGTATGGCGGGCCGATGCGGCCGGCGTGTCGATGCCCCTCGGATTTGGCCTGTGGGACGGCAACGACGACGACGATGGCGGTGACTAGGGTTCCGACATCTTAGCTGACGGTTAATTGGCGGGGGGTACCTTGGGCGAAAGCTTTGGCGACGGTGACGCCTTTGGGCGCCACTTTCCCTGTTGGGGGCGTCGTGTTCCTCTCCAGCAGTGTCTTCCACGAGTGAAAACTTGGTCCATTCATGGACGAGCGACGGCGGCGCTATCGGCGTCGTGCCCTTCCTGAAGGCATCGCTATTGGAATTTCATCTTGGCTGTGATGTCTCCTTCAGTGGATGCTCTTCGCTTCTCGGCACTTGGTTGACGTGGGGCGGCGGGAACTGCTTCATGAAGTCGGAGCTACTACACGAGGGATGTAGCTGGGCAACGATGACATGGGGCGAACCCCTCCTTCGACGATTGGACTCGGCTTGGGAGGCTTGGCGATTGCCGCGGGTGGGGTGGGAGACCGAACAGGAAGTCGGAGCTGCTCTTCGCGACGCGTTTGAGCTCGGCAACGATGACCGGTTGCGGCCTTTTGCTTTGGGCCCGTCTTCTAACATCGTAGGGTGCGTCGTCTGTGGTACTGTGCCGTGTTGCGTGAGTGGGCTAGCCTATCGGGGTGTTTGGCACCACGTTTGGCTACGCTTTTTTGTACATAAACTTCATTTGTCTTAATTGAGCGGCAGAGCTCCTGCCATTGTTTCAAAAAAAAAAATCTTCCGTGTGATGCTAATAGGGCACGCGGCCGTCTCCTTTGTCTTCCCTCTCACTTGTGCGCAAAGCTCACCACAGCAAAAATGATCAAAATGACATGGCATGATATGCATTGCGTGTACAGTAAGCAACAACAGATGTCTTGTTAAAATGCATGTACATGTGGCTTTGTTTATTGTTGGAACTAATATTTTACATGACGTACATAATAAAATGGACAAGCCAAAGAACAAAGGAGCATGACAATGTTTCATGTAAGAACTCTCTTGATATGTTGAATTTTCCCATCAATGATGCTACATTGGAATCTTCTCTTGATTTGCCTTTGTCACAAAGTAGATTTTTTTTTTTCTGTTGATCCTTGTGACAAAAAAAAATAGTTGTGTGATAGTGCTTTGATTATTCTTGTGCCACAACTAGTGCAGGAAAGTATTAAAAACATTTTCAGGGAATAAAGACTAGTGCTAAAAATAAATATTTTCTTCCAATTTCTAGTGAAAAGAATGAACTAAAATTGTTTTTTTCTTTAAAAACTTTGGTTATATGGAATTTGATACTTTGTATGATCTAAGTAGTTTGGAGGAGAAATTTTTATATGCTAAATTATCCTAGTCACCTAGGAACTCAATTCATTTTATTGGTAATTATAATTATAAAAGAGAATATTATATAGCATATCAAGTTTACATTCGATCAAATCTAAAATGTTCCTTGTGCAAAAATAAAATCCACTAAAGAGCAATAGCGATATCCTACTATGTCGAGTTCCCCAAATTGTTTTAAAAGAAACATGATAAATTAAAGAACGGGTGCATTGCTGGTTAATGCCATATATCAACTGTCCTACATGTCATGACAAACCAAACACTATTTGTTGTCAAAATAGTAAGGAGGATGATGAAATCACTCCTATAGACACACATAACATATTTCAAGTTGTTATGTGATCAAGGAGCAATTACTACATTCAAACTTGTTCCTACGTACTTTGTTTTAGGATTATTTGTATAGATTGCTACTTAATGATATTACTATAGTTATTAAAAAATGATTTGAGGACAAAGAAGTAGGAGTCATAGAGGTGGAAAAGGCCAATATGAATGTCTAAATCAAAATGGAGGCCCAATTCATATCAAGTTCAAGCTCTCTTGGGCTCTAGGAGCAGTCCATATAGTAAAACAGATGCCCAAGTCATATACGGACTTTAATTTTGACATTCAACCAATGAATGGAAAGATAATTTTGTAAGTTAACCAATAGTACTGGTCTCGTGAAAAAATTTTTCTAGAACCAATAGAAATCATAAAAAAAGTGTGCCTCTAGAATCTATTAAGGAGTTGTGCATCACCGTTTTTGGGCCATGTAATGTGTGAGGGCCAATTAAGGACACAAATAATGTTTTTATCCACCCCTTAGACCTTACAATTAGTAGACTCCACACACGTTAGGGCTTAGGCTTTGTTTAGACCAATTTGTCTTTGAACGAACGGTTGTTTTATAGGTTTGTGAGACCCAAATTAGAGTGCTTAATCATACATCCACAATTTTCACGTTATTTGAGTTCTGCTTTTATTTTTTTTTTTTTTTGCTTGTGCTTTTTGAATTGTAGTAGGGATTACCCATCTCACCATGGTCAAACAAAATATGGCACAATTAGGGACGTGATGCTAAGGTTAAAGTGTTCAGGTCTTTGTGATATGAAGCTAGATCAAAGTGTGGTATCTACACCAAATAAATAGCTATTTGCACCTGATAGAAGATCAGAAATCCCACCCCCATCAGTTGTCACCAGCTAGACAACTTAGTGGATTGGAGGATCATTAAGGGGCCTATGATGAATGTTTGTTGCCTCCAATTGAGTGGATTGTAAGGGGCTGTTGTGCTTGTCTTTGTCGAAGATCGCAAAGAACAACTATGTCTAGTTGGAGTGCTCTTATTGATTGATTCTTGAACAACCAAGTTGAGGATCAAGCATTTAAGTCTAGTTAGTGTATGAATCATGACTCCGAGACTCCCAAAACGAGGATGTAGGTCACATTGATCTAACTAAATTGTCAACCACCTAACCGACTAGCTTTAGCCTAAAGCAAGACGCAGGATCCTTAGAGAGTGCCATTCGCACCTCCTCTTTAGGATCATTTATGGTTGGGTTACACCACACGAGCCACTCATCAAGCAATTTGCATAGCAAATCATCATATATTAAATAAATCAATTAAATAAATCATCATATATTAAATAATTAATAATTTACATCATTGACCACAAAAGAAAGTATGAGTATTCACATCGGAGTAACTCACAACTCAATTAGGGATGCCCGTTTGAACTTCTTGTACACTTTGACTTCGTTCAACTTGGCTCAATGGTCATTAAGTAGGAATTACCTACAAAACAACTTATTGGCAAGTGTATTGCATACTCGCAGGACTTGTATCAACATGTATATTTGGTGGATGGGAGGATTAATAGGTATTTGTAATTTTGCATAAAAGTATGGCATTTGTTAAAAATAAAATGCTCATGAACCAAATAGTTCTCTTTAACAAACGTATTTAATCCAAGTAGTATTTATGGCAAACAACCATATAGTTTATTTACATGGTTGGCATTTATCTATATGAAACTGGATTGGGCATCCCTGCACACATAAACTGGATTGGGCATCTCTGCACACATACAACGAAAACTGGGCCTCAAAAGCATATAGTACTAGTAGAAAAAAAGCACATCACTGCTGTACACATGCAGCTGCAGGAAGCAATAATACAATACATCATTGGAGTGCACAGTAAGGTAGATTGCCATGCTGATAGGTTTAAGAACTTAATAATAATAATTTAGTACTTTAGGTAGAACATAGTAATTTAGCTAATCATGAGGCGTTCATCCCTCACATGAACACCCTTGTCCACAACAACTTGTCCATGAAATCTACTGGACACTTGCAGCCTAAAAAGATAAGAAAAATAAATAAATGAACCAAACATTTACCAACAATAATATAGTAATTTAATAAGCTACAAACATGTATCACATTGACAGCAAGATGAAAACACATTAACAGCATGAGTAGCACAATGTATTAGTTAGTACTTTCTCCATCCTAAATTGTAAGTCATTCGAAGAATCTTAGAGAGTTAAAATATTTCAAATTTGACCAAATTTATATAACAAAATAATAACATTTATGCTGCCAAATAAGTATCACTAGATTCTTGATTAATTATATTTTTATAATATACTTATTTGATGTCACAAATCTTTATGTTTCTCTATTGTTTTGGTCAAACTTAAGATGCTTTGACTCTCCAAGATTTATGGAATGACTTACAATTTTAGATGGAGAGAGCATCTAATTAGTTCGATTCTCAACTTTTTGCCAAATATGATCAATCAAATCATATTGTAGTTGTGTGTGAACTTCATGGTCACAAATATTTGCATTTCTTTACTTCTTCCATCACTGGGTCATGTCCTTAAGAGATTGTAGATGCTTGAACAGTAGTAGACGTAGTTGCCTCCTCATTCAGGTCAAAAGAATCGTCCTCTATATCCTTCTCATCCTCGATTTCATGTTGTGAAGGACTATACAAGCTAACATGGTATTATCAGAATTGCAAAACGAGACTGCAAAATCCCAAATGCACATTCGATCAACATCTTTTCTTACCCCTCTTGTTGTTCTGCAAACAATTTATGCTTCTAAGGTTGTGGTGCAATATGGGTCTATGCCTTGTCAAGATAATAAGCTTTGCTATATTGCCTTCCATTCACATAGTACTGCATCTAGGGGGCTTCTCCTCTCAACCGATCGATGAACAAAGAAGACTGATTCAGCACATTGATGTCATTATTGTTGGACCCTACTACTCCAAAGAAAGCATGGCATATCCATCAATTCCTCTAGAATAATTGTTGGTACACCATGGTCACCATGACGCTCACCGATCGCCAACAAACATTCTACATCTTGGGGCAGTAGAGAATAGTGTGCAGCAGTGATAAAATATGGAGGGCAGAGACGCTGTATAGCAGTGATAGAATGTGGAGGGTATAGCAGTGATAGAATGTGGAGGGCAGGGGGAAGGAGCGTCGTAGCTGTGCATATGTATATCAGTATATATATTTATATGTACAGAAAATGAAGGACAGAGAATGTGGGAGGAGTTCACAGTTGCATGCACTGATTAGTTTCTACAGAAATTGAATCAGTTCACGTTCTCAGCTCAGTCTCACAGTTCCATGCAAAAAAAAGCACTGCTCACATACATTAAATAGGCTCACATTCTCTGCTCAGTTTCACACATGCATGCAAAAAAAAAAAGCACTACTCAGAAATTAAATAGGTTCACATTTTCAGTTTAGTTTCTGCAATTAAATAGGTACAGTTTCAGAAAGAAATATGATTTAGCATCTCCAAGAGTTTGCCAAAATTCACTTGGCAAATCTTGTGATTTGGCAACTCTATAAAATATATGGCAAGTGAAAAAATAGGCTCTCTCCAATAGTTTGGCATAATTCACTTGCCAAACATAGATCAAACTTACATCAGGAACCCTGAGACAGAAACAAAATTATGTTTATAGTCTTCCACCTCTTGAAAACTTACATCGGGAACCCCTCAAGCGTAAAACAAAATTGTTTTTTCACCCTTCCACCTCTTCTAATACGGTCGGATGCGCTGTGAGGAGTTGAGCCAAGATATATGTGCGCCGCGAGGCTCTTTTTTTCCAACTTGGGATAAATGGCAACCTGAGATGGGGAACTTTTGGAGAAGGTTTTTTTTCTGTTTTTGCCAAAAAAACTAAGAATGGCAACCTAAGATGGGGAACTGTTGGAGATGCTCCTAATAGAAATATGAGTAGTCTGCATTTCTACCCACCCAAATTAAGAAAATATAATAGCAAGTCCATCAGTTAACAATTCCCAACAGTTAAATAAGCAATAAAAATTGAAGAAGGATTAACAATCCCATACCTTAGGAAATAATGTAAGTCTCAGGCCCTCCAGTGCTTTGTTTCTCTCAGCCAAAGCAAGCTTGGTCTGATGCTTCTCTTTTGTGAGAAGCTGAAGCTGAAGCCAGAACATTTGTTTCCGTTATCTAAAAAAAAAGCATCTGCATTAAGCTGATCAGTAAGCACAAGCAGCAGCTGCGTGTAAGTGTCTAGCATTTTACACTTAGCTTTGTTCATGAGCTGCTTCATGATTAAGCTTAGCTGCTTCAATCTTCTTAAAAGCCAAGCTTTGCTGAATTTCAGTCTTCTTCTCTCTATTTTTTTCCTATTCTCTACTGCAGTGATTGGACCACTGCAGTGTCTTACTCCCTCCGTCCCCACGGAGACTGTCGTTTTAGCTTTTTGGACTTCATGTTTGACCATCCGTCTTATTTAAAATATTTATGCAAATAATAAAATAAATCAATCAATATTCAAGTATATTTGTTGATAAAAGAAATCATAATAAAATAAATTATATTTATATAAAAAATTTGAATAAGACGAATGATCAAACAAGATGGCACGGAGTCCAAGGTGACAAACTCAATGGGACGGAGGGAGTAGCTGTTAGCTGGCCGGCATCGCAAGTCCCAAAATCCTGCACATTCCTGACAGGATAGTTGTAGCCACCTGTCATATTCTGCTCTCACTGGCCATCACCAAATCACCACACAAAGAGTGCTTAGCTTGCTTGTTCTGGCTGTCAGAGTTAGCATGTCAATGCACTAAGACAGTAAGAGTTATAGGCCGTTTTATGCTATATATACAAAGGACTCCTCCACTATAAGTATCACGTAGCCACAGGGGCAGAACCAGCAGGAATCCAACATAGGGGGTTTGGGGGTTGGGGGCTGCACAAATAACAAGCAAAACCAGGTTGGATTCACTGATCTTGTAGTTATAACTTGCGTGTGTATTCTCAAGGTAATTTTGGTACTATATCTTGAGGCAGGTCGGTCTTCACTCTCTAGCCAGGGGCGGAGCTAGTGCATACCATAGTGGTCCGCCGACCCAACAGTTTTTTAGATTTTCAATAGGAAATTACTGTACATAGTGCTAATAGTTCTTGATGACCCCATCCATTTTCAAGCAAGACCCTAGTGGCTATCTGTTCTAGATTCACCCCCGTCTCTAGCTCCATAGCCATCTGACACTTCTTTCGATGATTGGTGGGAAAAGGCAAGTGCAGCAACTTCTGGTTTAACAGAAAGGTCTGAACTCCCTAATAGTTCTAGAAGCATGGATAATTTGGAATCATCGCAACAGCTGTGTCTTTGATGGAGCATCTCCTAACATGGCTGAAATCTTGAAGATGGCCGGCGATGAGCGTCGGCGGTGGAAATTGGCAGGGGCTCGTGGGCTATTCGCTATCCCACTTGACTGCCCCCGACCAAGCTGCTAGTTGATTTGTTCTAGGTGCAGAGTTGCTTTTAATCGGCGTGTTTTGTTCCTTTAAGGGTGTGTGAGTGTGTTGTACTTTGGGTTCTTTACCCCTCTTTCTTTTTAATATAATGAAAGCTCTCCTGCGTTTTTGAGAGAAGATCTTGTAGTTATGACCATACATATCAGGGCAATAATGTTATGCAAAATGTGAATGAGATTACATTTGTATTAATTTAAACTTAGTTCTACGACTACCGACTAGATCATATGCATTAATGATATCATCATTACTAATAATTTTAGCCAATGCCTTCTCAATATAAAACCATCATTACTAATAATTTTAGCCAATGCCTTCTCAATATAAATTACCAAACAATCTCGCACAAATCTATCTCCTAGTTTCGGGTAGTAGTGGAAGAGTTAAAATCAATCTTAATTACCTGTCCACCATTGGGCACAATGAACTTTTACTGGTCTTAAATAGTCCACATGTTAGATTAGCAAGCAATGGTAATTCTTTTTTGTTTTGGATGGTTGCATACATCAAGTTTTAAATGTGGGAGTTGGCATTCTAATTGGGCTCTTTCTTGACTAGAGATAATAGCTAGATAATATTTTTCCACTAGACTGCATGTATTTTCTATGTCAAATGCCTCCATCCTTGGATCCAAAGAGCCACAAAGGGACAAAAGCTATGTCACTTGAGAACTGAATCGATCTTGTAACTCAATCACTTGCTGATCTATTGCAACATTAAACACATCCGCTTTTGTAATGGTGAAAGGTTGTGGTGTTATCATTCTTGTTTTGAGATTTAGTCACATCAACATACCTGCATATTGGAAGATAGATTATTAATGGACAAATAATTATATTTTTATAGAAGAATTGAACTGACACACCTTCATACTAAAATAATTTGGAAAAAGAACATACTTCTTACTTAGATCTTGGATATCAATCTCATGTTTCTCACAAAACAATTTGACCTCTTCAAGAAGAGTTTGCGAGCCATTATTTCGCAACTCACCAAGCAACACTTTGTGGTAGAAACACAATCCACTGCATTTAGAATATCAATGGATTCCTTTTGTAGTGTTTGGCAAAACACACCAGTGATCTTCATAATCTTTTTCATCATAAGCAGGATGAACACAACATCTAATGTGACAATGATTCGTAAAAAGCACCACTTGCATCCCCCAAAAATACTTTGAAACTGATCGATCATTACAAATGCTAGGTAGGACTAACACCGTGGTGATAAGCATCTTCTTTAAGCTCTGAATTGACCTATAATGAGAACTCTATCTACTATACCCTGGCCTCTGTAGCGAGGAATCTGATTTGCCCCTCTCCCCGTTTCAAGTTCTCCCAATTCAATTTCACGAGCAATTTCCTATGATTTATTTGCTAGCAACTCATTGTTGGACTTAGGAGAAGCACTAACAACATTTACGATGAAATTTGCATGCTGAAAAAATTGTGCGCTTCATGTACCTTCCTGGGTGCTGCTACAAGGGCTAATCGGAGTTGATGAGCCATGTAATGAATATAATATGCATAAAGGCACTCATTGAGAATTAGGGCTTTCAAACTATTTCACTCCCCTTGCAAGTTACTAGCCCCATCATAACCTTGGCCTCTAATATCCTGTATGCTCAAGTTATTAGCTGAGAGGACAGCACAAATTGATTCTTAAAGCGTCAAAGTAGATGTGTCATGAACATGGACTAGATCAAGGAAACACTCACATTTAAGACTCAACAAACCAAAGAACATTGCCATTTGTTCTTTTTAAGATTCATATCGAGCTTCATCAACCATTATGCAAAACCTGCTATTGCCATTTATTCTCTAATTGATTTCTACACTTTTCAAGCAAGTATGTTTAGAATTTCCTTTTGGACATCTGGTGAAGTGTACTTGGCATTTCTGGAAGCATTTTCCAACACAGTTTTAACCACCTTGTTATATGAAGCCAAAAGCTTGACCATTTCAAGAAAATTACCCATGTTTAAAGATTCTAGAGATTCATCATGACCTTTGAAGGGGCATAGTTGGAATGTCAACCACCTGAATACATAAACAGAGGGGGAGTTCATATTAGATAGTACAATATTTATATCTTGTTGCCTACAAAAATGAAAGCAAGAAATCCTTCTCATGTATTATTATCTAATGCAATCAATTGTAGTCACAAGACTTAGATTTACTGCTACAACAAGTATCTCATTTTGTTTAACCATCACAGTGTCAATTTTAGCCATTGTGTTTTAAGATTGTTAAAACATCAAAATAAATGATTGTGAGCTGATGAACTAGAATCACCCAAGTGCTTTGGAAAAGAATACTCCTTTCCATTATTAACTTTCTTGCAATTCTGAAATCCCTTGATAATAATAAATGAATCTGATTAGATTTTTCAAGTTGCTTCTTGAAAACAAAAAAAATGGTAGACAATAAGCACAATCTGTGTGAGGTAAATATTTCAACCAAGTAAATTGCTTGAACCAATGGCTTCAGCAACGATGAGATAATTCATTGAGTGGGTAATCTACTAAGATTGGTTGATATGAGCCCCCTGAAATGTAAAATCTCCTAGCTTCATCTTGTTCATCAGGTGGAAGTTGCTAGATTTGAACTCTTTCTCTTTTCTTGAGTCTCTCTCAAATGCACTAGCTACAACTGGTTGATGCTCAGCAGCCTTGATCGGCTTCTATTGGTGTTGTAGAAGCAGTATTTCTACTTTGATTATTAAGATTTTCTACATAGTCAATAAGAGCTTCCACTTTTACAATGTCAGTTTCCATGTTGGGATTTTTAGTTTGAATAGAATTAGCACCGAACCAATAGGCTTAAAATGGCTATGAATTATTTTTTTTCTCTTGATATCATCTAAATCCTACTACTAAAAACAATTTGTAGCAACACCTCCTTTTTTTTTGGTAGGGGCGGCTCTATATTTAGTCACCTCTACAAATGGTGGCCAAACAAATCCGATTTGTAGGAGAGGCTCTATATCGAGGCACTCTACAAATAGTTGTCAAATAGTAAAAATAAAGCACTAAAATTTAAATTTTAAAACAACCTTAGATGGGGAAATCAGTAAAATAAAGTTGTAGATCTTGAAAAGTTATGCAACTTTGCTATTCGCATATATTTTATTCAAAATTATTTTGTGTTTAAAAATTTAGTTTGAACTTTAGTTTTGAAATTGTTGAAGAACTTTGATTCCTCTTTTTAATCTTTCGCCAAAACTTGTAACTAATCTTGCTCCCTCTTACTAATTCTAAATCTAATGATTTTTTCCTAAAATTTTCTAACACCATTACTTCTATCTTTTAAATGTGTTGTTATATTGATGACGGTGGATAGCGTCAACATTTTATATATCAAAAGGCATGAAACATACATCAATATCTAGAAGGCTAGGGTTTTATCTAATAATTTTCACGAGTTTTGGTGATTTATCAATTTCCAGGGACTAATCCAGAAAACACCAAAAAAGGGGCATAACTACAAATATACATCACGGAATTATCCACAACTCAGGAATATGCCAAACTACTCTAGAAGGATCCAGAAGACACCGGAGCGAAGGGGAGCAGGAGCCACCTCTAGGTGGGGCTGGCCGCCCCCACCACCCAGGCCGGGCGGCCTCCCCTATGGGCCCCACCTGTCATCTTCTGGAGTCTTCTTTCACCGCCTTTGAGGGTCAATCTCAGCCCTACGTGAAGTCGGTTTGATCAAATGGCTGTCGTGTATCCCACCGGGCTATATAAGCAGAACCAAACCCCCAGGAAACCCTAATTCATTCAATTCATTCCAATTCGAGTCATTTGGTGATCAAGTCATCTAGAGCTTCAAGTTCTAGTTCCTCATAGCCTTCTAGTTCATAGTTTAGCCTAGTTAGATCTAGAGTAGAGGAAGTCAAGTTCTTCATCGATCTTAGATTCCCGATGTTGTCAAGAAGAGAAGAGTCTGGTATAGTTCTTAAGCTTTTCTTTCTTATTGTAATATCTGCGTTTGTACGATCATTACTAGCAACATTATTCTTCATTATTATGTTCTTGATTGCATTGTTCGTTGTCTACTTTAATATGTCTAGTATAGTTAGTTTGCTATTATATTCATGCACTGGTTCGTATAGCGTTTATCAATTCGATCGGTTGGTGAGTGGTAGGTTGTGTGTAGGCATGGTGCCTAGATGCATTACTTAATTGTGAATATCCCCAGTCGTGCCGGGTAGTGAGGTAGATCGTGGGTGTGACAGACCCATTGAGTCCTTTGTAGGCCTTCCCCCGTACGGTGGATTGGTAGAGTGGGATTGTCAGGTTAAGAGTATATTTATATACATAAGGTTCCTGTACTTATCTTTTTTTGTATATTGCTCCGATGTGTTTGGTAACTATAGTAGTATAACTTAGCAATGATTGTTAGACATACTTGTACTAAATGAAGTAGCTTTGACTGTAGCTTGAATACTTAGGAGTTATTTCTCTATTAAATGATTAGACGACGTTAACATATCTAGAATTGCTATGAGTGAATTAGTATTATTATGAGATGACTGATCATATTTATCATTTATATCTCATTTATCTTGTGACACCTTTGTTGGTATTAATTAAATGCACACAAGAAAATATAACTATCCGCAAGCGCATAGATATAATACCGTTGTAGCACTTCACCCGGAGGTTTTAAATATCGTATCCACAAGGAAACGTGTGTGATTAACTACGATCTAACTCAACTAAAGGTGGCTAAAGATGAAAGTAGAAAGATAAAGATTATACTAAGGTAGACACTAAGCTAAGGTTTAATGTAGTTGATAATAGCAATCTATATTGATGATAATAGCAATCTATATTGATGATAATAGGAGTATAGTAGGTTGATGATAATATGAGTGTAGAGAGGATAACTATGGTTCTCTTCTTCTAACTTTAGGTAAACTATGTCTTCTACTATTCAACTTCGGGACATTATATAGAGCAGATTGAGTACAGAAATCTCGCCCTACTCTGATAACCGCGTCCTGCCAAACCTATCAACGGGAGGTGGACTACAGAGGACTCAATAGGTCTGTCACACCTACGATGTACCACCGATCTAGAAGATTAGGGAACATTCACGATTAACCCTAGCCTAAGCACCACGCCTACACTATGATTAATACCCTATTCCCTCTAGAACAGGAAAAAAGTACTCTAAAGAGTCGCAAACTAGATGAACAATATAAACAAAGTAAACTTAGATCAAAAGATGATTACTAGAGAAATCTCAAAGACAAACTCATGAAGAACTTAAATCCGCTGAAGTACAAGCCGTAGAGGGAGCACCGAAAGGCCGGCACCTCCTCCGAACTCTTCCTTCACTCTCCATCTCACTATTATCTACAAGTCTAGATCCTAGAGAGGTTGATCCATTCGAGGGACCCCTCTCAGAGATTACAAATGAATTTTTGGGTTTCAGGATGGGGGCTCTGGCCCTGTATTTATAGCCCGGTGGGAGAAATGACGATCGTTGGATCAAACCGACTTAAGGTGCGGTGGAGATGCATCCCAAGAGGCGGTGGAAGAAGCTTCCAGAAGACGGACGTGAGCGGGCTCCGGGGGTGCCGGCTGGCCCTTTGGCCCATGCTGGCCGGCCTGGGCCCAAATCCATTGAGGGCCCAGCTTCGTTTGTGTGTCATCTTGCTCCTTTGAGGGCCCAATGGCGTATGTTTCGATCTGGAGTTGATATCTTTTGATTCTGGGCTTTAAATATGGCAAATGATATGTCCGTTTCGATCCTCTCGACGAGCCCGTCGCAATGGTGCAGTATAATTCCTTAGATGAGATACTTTTATTTGATAAAAAACTGCAAACACCTGTAAAACAAGTGAGAACACCAAAACTCGTGGAACTCGTTAGAATCAAAACCTACAACTATGCTTTACAATTCATTTTGTATCGATTTATGCAAAAGTTGATGGTTATATTTGGTACTTAACGACCGTCAACAACACCCCCAAGCTTACCCTTTGCCAGTCCCTGAGCAAAGCCTAATTACTAATGAACTTGGATCAGGAGTTGCTACTATGCTTTCACTCCTTAAAGGTACATATGCTTTCAAACAGAAATTCTCCTCCTGATTAGACAAAACTGCTCTAACTTTTAAACTTACCCATATTACCTATGACCATGGGGCTTCTTAGCTATCACCTGGGTCTTGAGCCATTGAAGGATAGAACAATAAAGTCAACCACTATATCTCAAATTCTTCACTAAACCAATATTCCAGAGTTTTTTTGCAAGTTTTCAAAATAAAACTCAGAGCTTAATTGCATGACACCCTCAAGTCTCTTGATATATAGTATTTATGGATCTCACTGAGGCATTATAATGTTATGCCCTCCTACAACTAAGGATTATAGCGGAGCTCATAGGAGTGGCACAAACAAGGATGAGCCTACTTGCAATGCATATTTTGTAAAGTCAAACAATGAATCCAAAGAGAGTCAAGTCATACAATCAAACTAAGATGTGCATGTGTATGGAATATGGTGGATAGGTGTATATATGGTGGCTAATCCTATTTCTACTTTTGCTCTTAGGAAATAAATCTTTCTTCTAGGAACTTTAAAACATTCATAGGAAAACATGGGCTATCTTTATTCTTCTTTTTTTCTTCTCTCTCTTTTTTCAGGGAGGTGGGCATTTGAGTACCCATTATTTTAATTTCTTGGACACTGTCCTTTTCTTTTACTCCCTTCTCTCTTTTTTTAAAAACTCTTGCTTTTGCATAGCCACATGTATCCTTTGAATAATAATTTGGAGAGATAACAATGAAGAACTTGGAGCATTTAAACAGGGGTTTGTCCTATAGGGTTTATTTTTTGGGTGTTCACTCTCAGTGTAGGAGAAAACATTTTCAAAGTGGATCTGGATGAAAGTGGAAAATGATTGCGCTTACTCCCAGTGTAGGAATAATGCATATGTAAGTGGAGTGTGTGTGTGATCTTGATTTTAAAAGCATGACAAGGCTCTCTAAGGTATACAACAAAGGTTGACTAAACTCAATGCAAAACAAGCAGCATAAATGAGCAAAGGTTTCCTATTCTAAATGTATATCATATATGGCTTTGGTAGAAATTCAAACTTTGTCATACAAGAGCTCATCATGTAAGGTTTTGAGTTTTTTAAAAGATAAATCTCCAGAACTTAGTATCGCTAGGAATAAGATAAATAGCAGCTCAACTTCCTTATATCAGATCCCTCAATCACCTAGACTCAGATCAAGCATATGCCTCCACAAGTTTCAGGTTCAGAGTAAATTCTTATATCAAAGCAGTCATATCTAAAACTCGGAAGAATTTAAGGTTGAAAACTAGGCACTTGAAAGGAATTACGACAGAGCAACTATTCATCATCTCCAATTCAAAATTATATTGTTCTTCAGTTTTTATTTGACTCCTAACAATCTAAATAAAACTTATTAAAAACACTCTCTATGATCACACCTTAATAAAGTATCTTTATTTGGGTTTAATATATTTCTTTTTATTTTAACTAATGGACTCACAAAAAACTCTACGGACATGGACCTTCATGTGTGTTGATGGTGGATAACGTCAACATTCATTAGAATTTTAGACACAAGAGAATACATGAAAACACACTAGTCTAGGGTTTTAACCCGACAATTTCCATGAGTTTTGCATATTCTATATTTTCTAGGGATTATTCCAGAAAAAGCTGAAAAGAGGGATTCAAGTGCAAAATAAACACGAAACTTATCCGCCACGGGAAATATCACGATTGGACTCGGGAAGACTCGAAGACACCCGAAGCAACAGGGGGTCAAAGGCCGCCAGGTGGGGCGGCCCGGCCCTACCCACCGGGCGGCGCCCTGCTAGGGTTTGCCCCTCCTTTCCGGAAGCTTCCTCCACCGCCTCTCCCGGTGCATCTCGGCCCTTGGTTAAGTCGGTTTGATCCTGCGGGCGCACGTTCATCCCACCGGACTATAAATATATGGGTAGACCCCCACTGGAGGGAGCCAATTCATTATTCATCAAAGGCCTCAAGCCATCAAGTATCAAGAAGCCTTCAAGTTCATCAAGAGCCTTCTAGTTTATAGTTCTAGTTAGTTAGATTAGAAGCAGAGGAGATCTAGTTCTTCATCGGGATTTGGAGCCCCCGACGTCTGTCTGGAGCGTAGGAGTTCGGCATAGTTTTAGTTCTTTCTTTCTTATTGTATTCATTATTCAGATTAAGGAGACATTATTCTTAATAGTTCATATGTTCTTAATTGCAATAGTCATTGTCTACTTTGATTATATGTCTAGTTTAGTTAGTTTGATCTTATTTAATTCATGTAATTGCTCGTATAGCGTTTATCCAAGTGTACAATGGGTAGATGATAGACAATATGTAGACGTGGCGTCTAGATATCTTGTTTGTCTGCGAGTGCACCCTGACATGCTGGGATGTGTGGTAGTCCGCGTAGGTGACAGCTACGTTGGTTCCTCTGTAGTCCACCCTCCGTGTGTAGGACAGCAGGGCACGGTCGCGAAGTTGGATAATGACTCTGTTTCACATCCTTCCTAGTTGATGCCCCCTTACATGTGATCATGATATAGGGTTGACTTAACGATGATTACTAGATGTAATTGCACTAATTAGAGTTATTCATTGATGTAGTTATAGAATTACCTTAGACAATTAACTCCTTAGCTTACCCATTGGCTAACTATGATTATGACTAGACAATGCTCGATGATTATCTATATAATTATGATACTTCATTATGCTATCACCCGTATTTATCTATATTTATCTTGTGACCTCTGCCTGTTATGAATAGAGTAGACGACATTGGTAATATCACTTATTCATTGTATACACTTTCTTATCAATATACTAGATAGAGTTTATAACAATAGAGTTTATAACAAAGCTTTCCCAGTGGTATAAATATAAATCGACAACCCGGTAGTACTCTCCTAGGTAAAATGCTACAATGGTATAATTGTTGACACCTGTTAGCGTCAACTTTCACTAGGGCTTTTACCCGAAGGATAACATGAAAACACACTAGTCTAGGGATTTATCGACAATTTCCACGAGTTTTGCATATTCTCTCAGATTTCCGGGGGTGATTTCGGAAAAGCTGAAAAAGAGGGATTCTAACGCAAAAATAACCACGAAACTTATCCGCCACGAAGGACATCACGGGAAGACTCGGGAAGACTCCATAAGACACCGGAAAGAAGCGAGGGGGCCGAGGGCGCGCCAGTGGGGCCTGTCGGCCCCACAATGGCGCCGGCGGCCCCCCTTGGCTAGGGTTTGCTCCCCTTCGGAATGTTCTTCCACCGCCTCCCGATGCATCTCGGCCCTACGTTAAGTCGGTTTGATCCTGCGGCGCACACGCATCCCACCGGACTATAAATATATGGGTAGACCCCCCTGGAGTAAGCCAATTCATTATTCATCAAGGCCTCAAGCCGTCAAGCATCAAGGAGCCTTCAAGTTCATCAAGAGCCTTCTAGTTCATAGGATCGCCTAGCTAGATTAGAAGTAGAGGAGATCTAGTTCTTCATCGGATCTGGAGCCCGTGGCATCCATCGGGGAGAGCGCGAGAGTTCGGTAATAGATCTAGTTCTTAATTACTTTATTGTATTCATTATTCAGATTAGGGAGACTTTACTCTAAATAGATTCATATGTTCTTAATTGCAATAGTCATTGTCTACTTTGATTATATGTCTAGTTTAGTTACTTCAATCTTATTGAATTCATGTAATTGCTCGTATAGCGTTTATCCATATGTACAATGGGTAGATGATAGGCGATATGTAGACGTGGTGTCTAGATGTCTTGTTTATCTGCGAGTGCACCCCTCGATATGCCGGGACGTGTGGTAGTCTCATGGGTGACAGCCACTCTTGTCGGTGCTAAAAACCGGGCGGTCCTAGTACCAACGAGTAAATTTTGCGTGCGTGCTCCCAATCCCGGATGGTGTGCGAGATGGACACAAGGGAGTCTTGTATTATCGGCACCAAGGTGCTTGTAGGTAGGGGGGTATACAAGCGGGGTGGAGAGAGGGAGCTGGTCCCAAGTCTCGTGAAGATGAGTGTATGAGCCCGTGTGCTAAGGAGATTGCTAGACTCGCACGTAGTCCAATTGACTGTGTCTAGACCAACCGGTTTGCCTATATACTTGTTCACTTGCCCTTGGAAGGACCCCCCGTCCTCCCCTTTTATAGCTGCAAGGGGAGGAACGGGCTTTTAGTACTGATGTCCAATAGGTGAAACGGTGGTGGGCGCCGCCTCTTCCCGGCCGAGGCCTCCGGAGCTTCTCCTCGCCTTGTTTGAGGCCCCGTGTGGGCGGCGGCCTTGTCTTGCACGCGGCGCCGTCTTTGCCGATTGCGGGCGCCGTTACAGGAGTTGGCTCCTCGATCCCGCAACGGAGGGGGAAATCATGGTGAACGTGTCCGGCGCCGTGGCTCGCCGTAGCTTTGACTCATCCCCGGTCCGAAGCTCCGAGGGCCGTGGGCGTCGTTGTCGATACGGCGAGGCCGGCGCAGAGATACACTGCATGGAAGCCATCTCCGCCTTCCAGGCTCTGATACCCGGGTGTACAAATGGGTCGGGGCTCCGGAAGACCCGCCCCGCGACTGGTCGGCGCCGCGCGGCGGCCGGCCGGGGCGCGTCACGCCAGACGTGACTTCCGGACGGGACTCCGTCATAGAGGTTAGTCATCATGGCGCCCTACGCTGGCGCATGGCCGCCACCGTAGGGGTAGCGTAATCATGAACGCGGCGTAGGGTGGTGGACGGGACGGCTCCCATCCTCGCCCGGGCGCCGGGCCGACAGCACCGTGGGAAGGCGGGCGGTGGATATGCGCCAAGTCCCCAGTGGTCGCTTGACCGGGAGGTCGGGCGCGCCCCGCCCGAGGCCCTAGCACAGGGGCTCGGACGGGACGGGAGGCGGGAGCTCGTCCAAGGCATTCCTGTAGAGGGTTCGGGCAAGACGGACGTTAGCGTCCGTCCGAGGCCTCGGCGTAGGGGGCTCGGACGGGACGGGGAAGCGCCCGTCCGAGGCCTCAGCCGTAAAGGCTCTGACGGCGAGGGAAGGCAAGCGCCCGTCCGAGGCCTCAGCGTAGGGGGCTCTGACAGACGGAAGGCAAGCGCCCGGCCCCGAGGCCTCAGGCGTAGGGGGCCCGGGGACGGGACGGAAGGCAAGCGCCCGTCCGTGGCCTCAGCGTAAGGGGGCTCGAGGCGGGACGGAAGGCAAGCGCCCGTCCGAGGCCTCAGCGTAAGGGGGCTCGGACGGGGTGGAAAAGTTAGCGCCGCCGTGGGCCCAAGCTAAGGGGCTTGGTCGAGACTGGCGGCAGCGTCTTTGGGCCTGGCAGTGCCATGCTTAGTTACCATGTAGCCTAGCTTTGCGTTTGTTGGGCCAAACTGTTTGGAGGGCCCTTATTTTGGTCCCCGACAGTAGCCCCCGAACCTTCGAAGGAGTGAATATACTCGTTCGGAGGTTGTGGTTTCTGGCCAAGTTTTTGTCGGGCGCGTTGTTAGATGCTTCGAGCTTTCTCACGCCTGGTGCGCGCAAGCGCACCCGGCCGTGGCCCCGAGGCCTCGGAGGGGGTGTGAACAACCCTCCGAGGCCTTGCATGTGTCCCTGGATGCGTTTGTGGCTTGTGAGAGGCGTAGCCCGTCTCTGCGAACGCCTCTACCCCCGGGGGTTTGCACATGTCCGGTGAGGGTGCTTTCTTGTCTCGAGGCTATATTCTTCGGCGGGGGCGCGAGCGCACCCGCCGGTGTAGGCCTCGGAGGCCTCGGTGGGTGCTTCTCGGGGCTTGTGCGTGTTTTTTGGTCAAAGTGTTTTTCCGTCGTGTGCCGAGCCCCCCGGCCCGTCGGCTCGTCCGGAGGCATGGCGCGTAGTTAGGTGATGTTTCCCAGCCTTGGCCACTATGCCGGGGTAGCCCCGAGCCCCGTTCTGGCGTGGGGCGGCCGGTCGGTACTTGGTCGTTAATTTAGTAAGACGCCTCATGCATCCCTTCCGCAGGGAGGCGGGTGGATTTTGTCATGTTGTCGACGGCAGTGCCGCACACAACTAGATCCCGTGAGCTGTTAATCGGAATCCAAGTGGAATGCCTGTGCCCCGTTCGCTAGGAGTTGGCTGGGCCCGAGGCGCATTCCATTAGAGCCTACAAGGTATGTCCGGCGGGGGCCTGTGCCCCGTCCACCAGTCCCCCGAGGGCTCGATGCACTCCCGCGGGATCCCCTAACTTCGGCGCCTCGCCGACCTTGGATACTGGCGTCGGACGATCCCCCTTGTGCAGGGGCTGAACTGTGTATGAGTCCGTCCGAGCCGCCCCTCGACTCTGTTGCCCGAGGCGGCCGCCGAACCCCTTAGTGGGCCAGCCCACGAACCTCTGGACCGTAATGGGCGTCGCCGAGCTCCTTCCGGGGAGAAGGAAACGCTTGCCGGAAAATCCCGTCGTGGGGGCGTGGGCGCGTCTTTTAGGGGCGTCCTCTCCGGGGCGTGAGCACCGCCCGTGCCACCTGTTACAGAAGAGGTGGTGGGCCCCCCCACGGCGAGGCGGTTCGGCGCACGCAACCTGCGCGTGCCTGGTCCCAAGGGGGGCGTGGCGGTGGCGTGTCTTTGCGGCCGCCATGGCCGCGCCTTGTCGGTCCCTCCTCGGGTTCCGTGTGTCGGGATCCTTTGCGGAGAAAAACCCTGCGCCGTGTGTGAGGTGTCGCGGGCCCGTGTGGGCGTGGGCCGCCAGCGTCTTTGGCGCCTAGGTCTCCGTGTGACGTGCGCTTGAGTAGGAAATCTCGGGCGCGATCGGCGCATTAAATGCGGGTAGATGAACCGGCCCAGGAGTTTAAGGGTATAAGTACCTGGCGTAGGCGGCGTTTGGCTTCCTTCTCGCCTTCCTCGCCCTTGCGCCCGCCTTCATTCCCTCCGCCATCGCCATCTGCTCGAGCGCCGCCGAGAGAGAAAAAGGGAGCGAAAAAAGAGAACTCACCTGCACCCGCCCGCCCGCCGTTGCCATGGCGTCGAGACCCGAGATCATCGGCGTGGAGGAGTGGGAGATGAGTTCCGTGACGCTGCCGGAGCCGGTGGCGCTCGTGGGGAAGGGGCTTCTCCGCCCCTGCGCCGACAACGCCTCGCCCCGAGTGGATGGTTCCGCCGGCCAACCACTGTCCCCGCACCCGCCACCGGGATACGTCGTGAGCTTCACGGCGTTCCATGAGAACGGGTTCGGGATGCCGACGGGTCGATTCTTGAGGGCCATCCTCGAGTACTACGGCTGGAGCTGCGGAATCTCAACCCCAACTCCATCACGCACATGGCGGTGTTTGTCGCCTTGTGCGAGGGCTATCTCGGGTCGAGGTCCACCGGGACCTCTGGCTCCACTTCTTCGGGGCGCCCTCTACCTCAAAGGCGTCGAGAAGAGGAAAAGGATGTCCGTCCGCGCCGGGGCTGCATACTGCAGCTTGCGGGTCGCAACCGATTTCCTACATCCCGTGGCTCGCCTCCTCCAACCGCTGGCCGGGCGCTGCGGGCGGTTCTACCTCCGAAACGACTTCGGTCATCCGCCCGCTTACACCGAGGGTGTTCGACGCGAGCCCGCGAGGTGGAAGGAGGAGATTATCCCGAGAGGACTACCCCCCATCAAGAAGGTGTTCCACGCTTTGAGGATCTTCAACCCACAAGGGGTTGGACGATCGGTTGTCATTTTGCCTTCCACAGCGGTGAGTCCCCGCCCCTTATGGAGAGGCGACCCTGCCTTTTGACATGAGGGAAGGCAGCCCTTAGGCCGTGGCGAGGATGTCGCCCATCGACCTCGAGCACGGCGAGGTCGCCGAGCGGACCAAGAAGGCGGCGACGGTGACGGGCGTCTCCAACGCCTACAAGGTTGCGATGCGTCCCCACCCGGATGCCATCTCCGTGGTAAGTTTCTATGGTCGTGTTCGTATGCCGTTGATGTTCGCATCCTCCCCTTCATCCTCATCTTATTCTTTTCTTTGCGAGGGATTGGCCGGGAAGCTGCGGGCGTCAAGCCCCCCCATCTCCAGCGGAGAAAGAGGCGAACAAGGCCCACGCGGAGAAGCGAGAGGGAGAAGAAGAAGAAGAAGTCGGACAGAATGTCCGTAGCGAGACGAACAGCGCGCCTACTGACAAGGCTGCGGCGCCGGGCGGGAGGAAGAGGGACTCCCTCGAGAGCCGACACCCTCCTCGATTCCACCGACGCCGATGATGATGATGAGGATGACGAGGGGAGGATTACGACTTCCTCGGCTTCATGGAGGCCGAGAGGCTGAAGGAGTCGTTGGTTCTGCCCCGGCTCTGGTGATGCCAGCAGGCGGAGGCAGAGAGAGTCCAAAGACGCAGGGCCTCGGCCTCGGCGTCTTCGGGGCCGAGGCTGCGTGTTGAGCCTGGGGGCCGCATCGCCTCCCGTGAAAAGGGAGGGTGGTCGCCATGGCCGTTGAAGGACGCCGCCTGTCCTTCACTCCACCGAGGCCCGCGGGGCGGGCGGTGAGACGTGACCCCGTCGGGGGATGAGGCCCTCCCGGTCGTCCCCGCGCCGGCCCGGCCCGTCGGGCGGCTCGGACCCCCCGGGAGCGGCCTCCAGGTGGCGGAGGAGGACCGCCGCCAGGGTGAAGCGGGCCTCACCCGACCCAGGCGGCGACGCCGGAGGGGTCGGCATCCCGTGCTGCGACCCTAGAGTCGGGCCGGGGGCCGAGGACACCTCAAGTCCGAGCCCCGACGAAGCACGGCTCCGGCGGAGCCGATTGTTCCACCGCCACCGGGTGAGCATCTCTCCCTCCTTAAGTCTTTCATCGTTTTTGTTTCATTTCTTCCTCGAAGTCCCGCCCTTCGCCACCGTAGCCAAAAACGCAAGACAGCCCCCGGCTCCGCCCCGCTTGCTCAGCAAGCCGGCGAGGCGAAGGGGGACGGCGGGCCTCCTTTGCCCCTGGTGGGTGGTGCCCTCCCAGGCGACCGGGGAGAGGCGGTCGAGGCGCCGTCGCCCGTGGAGCCACCCCCGCCCGGACGGAGAGGGGACGCAGGCACTGGTACGGAGGCCTCGCAACGCCTCGCCGTGGAAGTCGTGACGGGCGCCGCCAGTGGCCGCCGCCACGACATGGTCATGGAGGAGCGGGCGCCAGCCCGCCCCCTGGTCGTGCCATGACGCAGAGGTGGTGGAGGTCCCTCCTCGAGGAGACCGCCCCGCGCGGAAAAGAGGTGGCCGTTGCGCACACGGCTTCCACGGGTGGCCGATCGTGCGGGGTCGCCTACTGCGGTGCTCGCCGAGGGGTCCTCCAGCCGGGAGGTGGTCCGCTTGACACGCTCCAGGAGGAGCCGCCGCGATTGTCTCGTCGGACAGCCCGGACCGGAGGACCGCCAGTCTATGTCTGGACGACGCCCGAGCAAACTCGGTGGGAGCTTGGCCGGCAAGTTCATGCGGTCGGTGAAGACCTGCTAAATGCGCTCTCGCCCCCGATCTTCTCGAGGGACCTCCCCGGCGTGTTGAAGGTATTATAAATACTCATGATCGAATCCTTACCTTGACACGGGCACCCGCAGGGCAGCTAACCCGCCGGTTCTTACGGGTCGCCTCGGGATCTGGCGGGTTGTCCCGGAGAAATCGCAGTTTCTCTGGCCGAGGGCCGGCCTCGACGAGGCGCTCCACCTTCGGCGGGGAGGCAAACCGGCTACGCACCGAGTTAGCTGCCGCAACGAGGAGAATGCCGGCCTCGCCTCCTTGTCTCGGATCTGAAGGTTGAGGCCTCCGGGCTCGGGAGCGTGCACACCCTCCCTGTCGAAGGCCCCGGAAGGGAGCGGTCGTCGAGCTCGACCCGGCTCCGAGCCGAGAAGGGAGACGATGAGGACGGCGCTTGTCCGGGCGTCAGACACCATTGGGACCTTGACGGAGAACCCGGTGAACATGGATCTTGACCACCAGCTCTTTGTCAATGATGTCACCATGGTGCGGGCCGAGCTTGGTCAAGCGCTAAATGAGGTCAACGAGCTCCATGCGCGGTAGCGGAGGAGGTGGTGCAAACGGAAGGTAAGTCTTGTTTTTAGGCAATCATATCCTTGCCTTCTTGCTCAGAGATTGACCCACGGCGGATGCAGAGGCGAGGAGGAAGTCGTCGGAGCAAGCGGCCCCTTGGTGCGGTGTAGGCGGTCTACTCCTCGGCCTTGAGGCGAGCTCGACGTCCTGAAGGAGAAGGTCCGAGCCGTTTGCACGGTGGTCGAGGCTGGCGAACCCGCCGGCGGCGATCCCAACTGGCCGCTGGGCGTTGCCCGGCAGTGGAGGCGCGTCGCGTCAGCCCGCCCTTCCGACCTTCGGACCGGCGTGTCGCACACCCCCGGCGATGACCCTTTCTCACTACGACCTCGACCTCCCCAAAATTTCGAGGGGGCTTGTCGTCGGCTGGAGACGAGGAGGGTCGCGAGGGAGAGGTGTTCGCCGAGCCGCTCCAAAGAAGTGAAGAAGCCACGATCGGCCCAGTCGGGCACTTCCGCATCAGCTATCCTTCCCGATGTTCTTTGAAGGGCCGACGCTATCGACGCCGCGGATGCCGACGCCCGGGGAAGGAGGGGGGCCGGATGCCCCCAAGAAATTCTGTAATTTGGGCTAAGTGTGCCCATGTAAAAAAACTTGATTAGTATTTTGTTTTGTGCAGTAATGGACTAAAACTTTGGCCCGTCGAGGTCTTATGATTTGTTGATCGTTTTTTGCCTATTTTCCGTGCCTTTGAACCTCGCCTTGCATTTAAATTAGGGCCCTTGCGAGGATATCTTGAGTTTAGAGGTCCGCTCCTTAGTCAAGGGTGGCAAGCGGAGGTACCGTGAAGGCCGGGGCATGGGCGGCCTCGTGGCTTTGCCAGCCACGACGTTTGGAGCAACCCTCCCATAAAAGCATGAAGTCTCTTAGATCCTATGGTAGTGAGTAGGAGTGCCGTAACGCATGGGCGTAAGCGACCCCCGTGGCTCGACTGTCCCTAGGTTTCGAAGACGTCTCCCTTAGTTACCCTTTTTCTAAGCGTTCGGGGTCTTCAGCACGAAAATGTTCAAGAAATGATTAACAAAAAAGAAGTGTGCGGCTTTCAGAGTGCCTTTCAGGAGGGGGTTCCCCCCTGTTTAGCCCCCGAGGGAGGCTCGGCTTTGATGGATTGAAGCCGAGTCTCACTTAGACTCTGAGGTGGCGTAAGTATAGTTCAGGTCCTCAGCCCCCGAGGGCCTTGGACATGTTTCTCGTTTGCAGAAAACTGTAAAAATGAGAAGTGCTTCCCATTCTTCTTTAAGAAACATGGAGTACAACTATATGTAAAAACTTGGAAACTTAAGGGTAGAAGCGACGTAGCTGTTGAATGTTCCAAGCGTTGTTGAGGACTTCACCGGCCTCATTGGCGAGCTTGTATGTGCCTGGCTTGAGGACTTCGGCGATGATGAAGGGTTCCTCCCAAGGCGGCGTGAGCTTGTGGCGTCCTCTGTTGTCTTGACGAAGACGGAGCACCAGATCGCCCTTCTTGAGGTCTCGGGTCCGGACCCGCCGGTCATGGTAGCGTCGGAGGGACTGGCCGGTATCTTCTTAGAGTGTAAGAGGGCTGTGTCCCTAGCTTCCTCAAGCATGTCCAGCCCGAGTCCTCTCGAGCTACTTGGTTGCGGGGCCTCGTCGTGAGGCTCGAGCCTCGGGGATCCGAACTCCAAGTCGGTAGGCAAAATGGCCTCGGCGCCGTACACCGGGAAGAAGGGCGTAAACCCAGTAGCCCGGCTCGTCGTCGCCCCGAGGCTCCGGAGGGACCGAGGGGAGCTCGTCGAGCCATCTTTTGCCGAACTTGTTGAGCTTGTTGAAAATCCGAGGCTTGAGCCCTTGCAATATCATCCCGTTGGCCCGCTCCACTTGACCGTTCGTCTGAGGGTGCGCCACCGAGGACCGTACGATGCGTATCCGGTGCTCGTCGCAGAAGTCTCGGAACTTTGCCCCCGTGAACCGGGTGCCGTGGTCGGTGATGATGGAGTTCGGGACTCCAAAGCGGTGGGTGATATCGGTGAAGAAGAGCACCGCTGTGGCGGACCGGATGTTGGTGATGGGGCGCGCCTCGATCCACTTGGAGAACTTGTCTATGGCGACAAGCGGATGAGTGAAGCCCCCCGGCGCCTTCTTGAGGGGTCCTACCAGGTCCAAACCCCGGCATCGAAGGAGGGCCATGTGATCGGGATGGTCCAGAGTGCCCGAGCCGGTAGGTGCGTCGACGAGCGTAGTAATCGGCATCCTTCGCAGTGCGCACTACCTCGTTGGTGTCGGCGACCGCGGTTGGCCAATAGAATCCCTCGCCGGAAAGCGCTGCCGACGAGGGAGCGGGAGCGGCGTGGTGGCCACATACCCCCGGCGTGGATTTTGTGAACCAGGGCAAGGCCATCCTCGACCGTGACGCATCGCCGCAGGACCCCCGAGGGGCTTCGCTTGTAGACACTAGAAGAAATATGTAGATTTATGACAAAACTTTACAAAACGTTAGTCATAAATCATGCGTCTTTATCCATGGTTTGTGACGACATATCCATGGTTTGTGACGACTATATGTTCATAGAATGTCGAGAGAATATAATGCTGTGACATTCTATGCACATATAGTCGTCACAAACCATGGATAAAGACGCATGATTTATGACGAACATTTTGTAACGTTTTGTCATAAATCTACATATTTCTTCTAGTGAGAGGTCGCCCTCGATGACGACGAAGGACTTTGCTCTTCTCGCGATGCGCCTGGCCTGATTGAAGTCCTCGGGGAGGGTTCCCCGAACGATCCAATCGAGGTATGGCTTTCTCCGATCCGGCTTGGGGTCGGCTTCCGGATCCTCCCCGTCGATCTCCATGACCTTGGGGTTTGACGCCGAGGACGCCTCGAGTCCCGAGGGGGCCTCGGTCGCAGAGGGGGCCTCGGACATCTCCCCCCACCCCAAAGGGGGTCGGGCGATTCTCCCGTGGTCTCCTCCTTCGCTTGAGTGTGATGGAGGGAGCCGTGAGGTCCTTTGTGAAGACGTCGGGGGGAACCAGGGGGCTCTTCCAAATGGGGCGATCTTGGCGAGTTCGTCGGCACCTCGTTGTACTGCGGACAATGTGGTTGAGCTCGAGGCCCTCGAACTTGTCTTCGTGGCGCCGCGCGTCTGCGCGACGCTCCCATCTTGGGGTCGTGGCGGCTTGAGTCCTTCATGACCTGGTCGATGACGAAGCTGCGAGTCCCCTCGGACATCAAGGCGCTTTGATGCCGAAGTTCGATGGCGATCTTCAACCCGTTGAGTAGGCCCTCGTACTCCGCCATGTTGTTTGACGCTGGGAAGTGGAGGCGGATTACGTGTCGCATGTGCACCCCGAGGGGGAGACAAAGAGGAGGCCGCGCCGGCTCCGCCTTCATCGGGGACCCGTCGAAGTACATCGTCCAAAGACTCCGCTTTGGGCCGGGGCGGCGGTAGGCGAGTATCGGTCCACTCGGCGAGGAAGTCGGCCAAGACTTGAGATTTGATAGCCTTCCTTGGCGCGTAGGAGAGGGTTTCTCCCATGAGCTCAACGGACCACTTGGCGACCCGCCCCGAGACTTCCCAATTTTGGAGGATCTCCTCCAGCGGGAAGGAGGAGACCACCATCACGGGGTGAGCGTCGAAGTAGTGCCGGAGCTTGCGCCGGGTCGGGACCACCGCGTAGAAGCGCAGTTTTGGATCTGCGGGTAGCGGATCTTGGTCTCGGACAACACCTCGGCCGATGAAGTAGGCGGCCTCTGGACCGGCGAGTGTGGCCCTCCTCCCGCCTCTCGGCGGCGATGGCCGTACTAACCACTGCGTTGTTGCGGCAACGTCTGGGAGGGAGGGGCTCTCCTTCGGCTGGCGGGGCGAGGATCGGGGCGGCCGTGAGGGCGGCTTTGAGCTTGTCGAGGGCCTCCTGGGCCTCGGAGGTCCAGGAGAAGCGCTCGGACTTTCTCAGGAGACGATAGAGGGGCGGCCCTTCTCGCCGAGCCGTGAGATGAAGCGGCTTAGAGACGCCAGATGCCCCATGACTCGCTGCACGCCCTTCGAGGTTCTTGATCGGCCCTATGCTCGTTACCGCAGCTTACCTTCTCGGGTTGGGCTCGATGCCGCTGAGACGATGAACCCGAGGAGCATGCCTCGGGGACCCCTTCAAGACGCACTTCGGGGTTGAGCTTGACGCTCTTGGCCTTGAGACACTGAAAAGCGACCTCAAGGTCAGAAATGAGGTCGTCGGCCTCCTTGGTCTTGACCACGATGTCGTCGACGTAGGCCTCTACGGTTTCGCCGATGTGGTCACCAAAAAAACGCCCAAAGATGCACCGCTGATACGTGGCCCCTGCGTTCCTAAGCCCAAAGGGCATCGCCACGTAGCGAGACATACCGAAAAGGGGTGATGAAGGAAGTCGCGAGCTGGTCGGACTCCTTCATCTTGATTTGGTGGTAGCCGGAATAGGCATCAAGGAAAGATAAGAGTTCACACCCGAAGTGGAGTCGACTATCGATCGATACGTGGTAAGGGAAAAGGGACTTTCGGACATGCTTTATTTAGACTAGTATAATCTACACACATCCTCCATTTCCCACTCTTTTTCCTAACCAAGATGCAGGATTAGATAACCACTCGGGTGGAACACCTCCTTGATGAACCCGGCCGCCAAAAGCTTGTTCACCTCCTCGCCAATGGCCTGCGCTTCTTCTCATCAAATCGGGCGCAGACGCCGCTTCACCGGCTTGGACCCGGCCGGATGTCACGGGAGTGCTCGGTGACTTCCCTCGGAATGCCCGGCATGTCCGAGGGACTCCACGCAAAGATGTCGACGTTTGCGCGGAGGAAGTCGACGAGCACAACTTCCTATTTCGGGTCGAGGGAGGCGCAGATCTTCACCGCCTTGCCAGATGGAGAGGCAGGGTCCAGCGGGACCTCCTTTACTCCGTCGGACGGCTCGAATGCGCCGGCGTGACGCTTGGTGTCGAGGGCCTCGGAGATCACCACGGCCTCAGCGTGCTCGACTGCCTCGACGTCGCAGTTGAACGCGTGCTCGTAGGAGGAGCCGACGGTGATGACGCCATTGGGGCCCGGCATCTTGAGGAGAAGGTAAGTGTAGTTGGGGACGGCCATGAACTTCGCATACGCGGGACGTCCGAGGATTCCGTGATAGGTTCCTCGAAAGTCAACCACGCCGAAGGTGATGACCTCCTTGCGAAAGTTCGACGGCGTCCCCAAAGCGGGCGAGGTCGATCGGCCCGAGGGGCCAGCGCTGTCTACCCGGCACTATGCCCTGAAAGGGAGAGCTACCGGGCCGAAGGCGTGAGCGCTCTATCCCCAACAAGCCGAGGGTTTCGGAGTAGAGGATGTTAAGGGCACTTCCGCCATCCATCGGCACCTTGGTGAGCCGCACGCTGCCGACAATGGGGTCGACCACGGCGGGTACCGCCCCCCTTCGGCACGTAGAGCGGGTGGTCGTCGATGCTGAAGGTGATGGCGCGTCGGCGACCACGGCCCGGTACTGCGGAGTGGTGGGGTGTACCGAGAATATCTCTCGACGTTCGCGCTTGATCTGGCGCGGGGGGTGAGGTTCGCCGGCGATCCCCCCGATGACCATGAAAACGTCATGGACCTCGGGGAACTCCTCGCCTTTGTTTTCCCCCTCCTTCTTCTTCTTGTCCTCGGGCGGGGAAGCTTCGATAGAAGCGGCAGGCCAAGTCGCACTCCCCCATAGTGTGCTTGACGGGGAATTTGTGGAAAGGGCAGGACTTTTTGAGCATGTCGTCGAAGGCCCCGGGCCCTGGGGGCCTCGGGGGGCCTTGCGGTCGGCCGCGGCGACGATGTCGTCTTCGGATTCCGCCTCCCTTTTGCCCTTCTTCCCCTTGCACTTGTTCTTCTTGTTATTCACGGGGTTGCGGGGTGCCTCCCCTTGGCATCGTCTTCCTTCCGCTTCCCTTTGTTCTGTTGTTGCGGAAAAATCGCCCCCCCGCCTCCTCGCCGGGCAAAGTTCGTCGCTACTTGAACAGCTCGTTGGCGGTGGTTGGCATCTTCCGTCCCAACTCATGGACGAGCTCCTTGCAGGTCGTGCCATCAAGGAACGCTTGGCGATGATGGAGGTGCCGGCCACGTTGGGCAGCCTCAGGTGCACTTTTTCTCGAAGCGCGATGAAGTCCCGTAGCGTCTCGTCGGGCTTCTGGCGGCAGCTGCGGAGATCCCACGAGTTCCCGGGCGCACGTGCGTGCCACAAATTCCCCACAAAAACCCCGACTAGTTCGGACCGGTCGCGGATCGTGTGGGCGGGAAGATGCTCGACCAAGCGCGTCGAATCACCCAAGTGAAGCGGGAGGTTGCGGATGATAAGCCGGTCATCGTCCCGCGCCGCCAAGCTGGCATGCCGAGGCGGTAGTCATTGAGCCAAACCTCGGGGTTCGTTTCTCCCGAGTATTTGGCAAGGTTGGCCGGCCGCCGTCGGGCCGGAAGGGGCGCGTGCGTTGCGGATCTCCCGCTGAAGGCGCGGGGTCCCGGGATCGGCATCATCACGGTCCTCGTCCGCTATCGCCGCTGCCACCTCTGCGTGGTGGCGGTCGCGCCGCCCGCTCCGGCTTCCTTCGCGGCGTTGTTGATGGCGTTGCGTGCGTCACCATTGTCGATCTTTGCCGCGGTTGTTACGAAGGCGCTCGCGGATCGACCTCAGCGATGGGTCCCGATGGACCGAGGCTTCGTTAAATGGCGTGGGCGCTCTCCGTCCTCCCCCGTCCCTCGGTGCCCGATGTCGGGAGGCCGAGCTTTCAGCCTGCTGGACAGCGTGGTCTCGAGATAGTCTCGCGATCATCTCGAATCCGTCGCCCCTCGGGGGTGGATGGTTCCCGCATCGCCCGGACGAGGAGGGCAGCCGCCGCGACGTTGTGACTTGCACGTGGGAAGATGGGGGGACGCTCTCCACCCTCGTCGTTGACGATCCTTCTGTTGACGCCACGCGGCGTCGACGCAGGCAGCGGGGCTAGGGATTGCGCGCCGCAAGTGGGCACGCTGTACGCTTTATCTCCCCGCCGTAACAGGCGGCGGTCGCGCTTTGAGCCTGTCCCCCAAGCTCCCGAATCCGCTCGATGGCGGGACGCCGTGGCCTCTCGAGGGTAGCCAGTAGTTCGCCCGGTCCCGGAGGGCCCGTCTGCCCGGAGTTCTGTGGCCCCGGCCCGGAGGCCGGGACGCGCTAGGTCCTCAGTGTTGCGCCCGCCGGAACCCCGCTCTGCGC
Source organism: Chrysopogon serrulatus (assembly GCA_015844335.1). Classification (NCBI taxonomy): domain Eukaryota; kingdom Viridiplantae; phylum Streptophyta; class Magnoliopsida; order Poales; family Poaceae; genus Chrysopogon; species Chrysopogon serrulatus. The sequence continues at coordinate 235,502 of JADLZL010003253.1, read as the reverse complement.
GGGGCTGGCCCGGGATCACGGCCACGGTCGCCGCCAAGCCGTTACCGTTGCCACCTACGCCGAGTTCACCGATCTCCACGTGAAAGCATTCACGAGTTGGATCGTACATGTCGTCCGGGGAGTCGGAGCCGGGGTAGCCGAAAGCTAAGGCGTGCTCGATGAACCCCCCGGGCTCCGTATCCTCGAGGCAGCGCCGGATCGGGTGGGTGTAGCGCTGCGCCGGAGTAGCGTCGCCGCTCCTCCCGCTGACGTACTCCTCGTAGGCATGGATGGAACCGCCGGGGTGTCCGTGTCGGGTGCTCCGTGGAGCCGCCCGACGGCGGGGGCGCCCCTCCGGGCTCCCATGGCGGTGGAGACCAACGCCGTATGCGTGGCGGCCGGCGTTGGCCAAAGCCAAGCGGGGCGTGGTGGCGACGGGTGGCGACCCCACGGCGGGTATCGCCCGGCCAGCGCCGCCGGGATCTTCCCGCAAACCACCGGCGCCGTGGTGCATCCACCGAGCACCTTGGAGCGGAGCGAGCGCCGTGGCGCCTCTGCGCCGGGCCGGGCGGGTCCGCCGGGGACTTGTCGGAAGGCCCCTGAACTCCGGCCGGGAGGAGATCCATATCGTCTTGGACTCAGTCCGACACGAACTCAAGCTCACCGAACGGATCGGGGTCCCCGCTCCAGCGGGCCGGAGTGGAGAGGAGTTGGGGCTGAGAAATCGCCCAGGCGCCGTCACGCCTGCGGCAGCCATCCGGAGGTTTTTGCGGGAAAGGAGGTGAAGCACGCACTTCTCCCCCTACCGGCGCCAGCGCCAACCGCCGGTCGGTGCTAAAACCGGGCGGTCCTAGTACCAACGAGTAAATTTGCATGCGTGCTCCCAACCCCTGGATGGTGTGCGAGATGGACACAAGGGAGTCTTGTATTATCGGCACCAAGGTGCTTGTAGGTAGGGGTATACAAGCGGTGGAGAGAGGGAGCTGGTCCCAAGTCTCGTGAAGATGAGTGTATGAGCCCGTGTGCTAAGGAGATTGCTAGACTCGCACGTAGTCCGATTGACCTGTGTCTAGACCAACCGGTTTGCCTATATACTTGTTCACTTGCCCTTGGAAGGACCCCCATCCTCCCCTTTTATAGCCGCAAGGGGAGGAACGGGCTTTTAGTACAGTGTCTGAATAGGTGAAACGGTGGTGGGCGCCGCCTCTTCCGAGAGCCTCGGAGCTTCTCCTCTGCCTTGTTTCGAGGCCCGGTGTGGGCGGCGGCTTGTCTTGCACGGCGCCGTCTTTGCCGTGCATGGCGCCGTTACGTGGAGTCGGCTCCTCGATCCCCGGCAACGGAGGGGGAAATCATGGTGAACGTGTCGGGCGGCCGGGCTGCCTTGAAGCTTTGACTCATCCCCCCTCGGTCCAAGCTCACAGGGGCCATGGCGTCGTTGTCGTATACGGGCGTGGCCGGGCGTAGAGATACACTTTGCATGGAAGCCATCTCCGCCTTCCCGTGCTGGATACCGGGTGTAAAGTGGCTGGGGCTCCTCGAAGACCCGGCCTCCGTCTGGTCGGGCGCCCGTCGCGTTCGCGCCGGCGTCGCTGTATCGAGACTTCGGGGCGGGACCATCATAGAGGTTAGTCATCATGGCGCCCCTCATGTGGCAGCATGGCCGTCACCTTGTAGGGGTAGCGTAATCATGAACGCGGCCGTGAGGGCTGTGGAGGACAGGGGACGGCTCCATCCCCTGCCTGGGCGTCAGTCGACAGGCACTGTGGGAAGGCTGGGCGGGTGGGATATACGCCAAGTCTGCAGGGTCGCTTGACCAATCTTGGCCGGAGGCCAGGCCCCCGTCCGAGGCCTAGCACGAGGGGCTCGGATGGGACGGGAGGCGGAGCTCGTCAAGGCGTTCCTCGTAGAGGGGTTCGGGAAAGACGGGCGTTAGCGTCCGTCCCGAGGCCTCGCCGCAGGGGGCTCGGGCGGGGACGGTAAACAGCGCCGTCCGAGGCCTCGTAGGGGCTCGGGCGGGACGGGCTGCAGCGCCCGTCCCCGAGGCCTCGGCGTAGGGGGCTCGGGATGGGGACGGAAAGTATAGCGCCCGTCCGAGGCCTCAGCGTAGGGGCTCCGGGCAGGACGGAGGGGCTAGCGCCCGTCAGGAGCCTCGGCGGCAGGGGCTCGGGACGGGCGAAAAGTTAGCGGCTGCCGTGGGCCCAAGCTAAGGGGGCTTGGTCGAGACCGGCTGGCAATATGTCTTTGGGCCTGGCAGCCATGCTTAGTTACCATGTTGCCTAGCTTTGCGCTTTGTTGGGCCAAACCGCTTTGGAGGGCCCTTATTTTGGTCCCCGGCAGCTACGTTAGTTCCTCTCGTAGTCCACCCCCCGTATGTAGGACTAGCATGGGCACGGTCGCGAAGGAGGTGACTTAGGTCTTAATACCCTCATTAGTTGATGCCTCTTTACATGCAATGATGATTTAGGGTTGATTTAGCAATGATTACTAGATGTAGTTGCACTAATTAGAGTTATTCAATTGACGTAGTTATAGACCTATTTCCCTAGTTTATCAAATGGCTAGCTATGATTATGACTAGTAAGATGCTCTGATGATTATCCTTAATTATGATACTTGATGATTATTCTATCACCCATATTTATCCTTATTTATCTTGTGACCTCTCTTTGTTATAAGTAGAGCATACGACTTAGGTAATATCGTTTATCATGTTTATATAGTTTCTCATCAATATAATAATAATAGTTTATTACATAGCTTTCCCAGAGGTATAATTATAAATCGACAACCTGGAGACTTCTCTAGGTAAAATGCTACAACGGTATAATTATCTCGTCCGCTTGCGTAACCCATTAGTTTACATTCATATTTTATTTATATATTTTATCTGCCTAGTCACATTAGTATAATGTAAATCTATGTTAATTTTCTAGCAATATAATTGGGGATGACAACCTACTTCATGTTTAGGAATGTTAGTAATTCAAGAGTGACTAGTTGCTAATGACAAGTAATTATATACCGACCATTTCTAGGGTCATTGCTAGTAGTAGGATTTATCTACTTTTTTTTTAGTAGTGACGTTAGAAATGCCAACAAGCATTTTTGGCGCCGTTGTTTGGGAAGGCACAATAAACTTAGAACATATTGATAACCTATATACACATGGATAAAGTCATATTACCAATCGATCTCTAACTCTATCGTACACCCTTCGTTGTTATCATTTTCTTATCTTATGCGGGGTGATGAATGAATGGTTTTCTCTTCCAAAGAACTTTACCGACGATCCAGAGAAACTCCTTAGAAAGAAAAGGCTTGCGTAAATAAGGGAAAAATTTGAATCACCATCAAGAACACCCTCTGCTGCTCAAGCTAACTCTTCAGAGGAGCCAGCTCCAACATTGGAAGAAGAATTTGAAGAAGAAATAGAAGAACAAGCGTAAGATCGGTTAGGTGAAAACCTAGCTCCCGTGTTTGAAGACATGGCCGAGAAGTCGCCGCGAGAGTTCTCTCGCCCCAACAACAAAGAAATATCCGGACTGGACCAAAGTCAACACCGGGAGAATGGATTCGAGCTCAAGCCCGCCCTCATCACCATGGTTCAAGCCCACCCAATTGTGGAAAAGGACATGAAGATGCAAGTGCACACTTACAACACTTTCTAGAGATCTGCAAAGACCTTCACTATCGGAGGAGTACCAAAAGATGCTATCTTACTCCGTCTTTTCCCGCTTCTCATTATTGGGGAAAGCCAAGCGGGGTTCTACATCAACAAAGATAAGCACACTACATGGGACCTATGCTCGATCGCTTTCCCCGGCGAAATTCTTTCCTACAGCCCAAGACCAATGCTCAAGGTGGGAAGATTTCAAGTTTCCAACAACAACATGATGAATCATTCACCGAAGCATGGGAAAGATTTCAAAACTACATTGAAGACCTGCCCTCATCATGGGATAGAGGAGTGTCTGTTAATCACGCACCTTTTATCACGGGCTTATCTCTAGCACCCGTGAGTCTATTGATGCTACAAATGGGAGCTTTCCTGTCACTAAAGCTCTCGATGCTAAAGCACTTCTCGAGAAGATGGCCTCAAACTCAACATGCAATGAAGAACGCATACCCGGCCTCGTAAGAAGTGAGGAGGAATCCATCATCTCAAGGAAGCCGACATGGTCACCGCCAAACTAGATCTCATCATAAAGAAGCTCGACATAGAGAAGAAGGAAGTCATGCACGCCAATGATTCCCATATGACATGTGAAGAATGTGGAGACTACGGGCACTCACCGTTAGGCGCCCTACACTACAAGAGGATGTGAACTTCATCAACAACAACACCTACTATCATCCTCAGCAAAATCAAGGGTGGAATCAACAACCTCAATAAGGTAATTACCAAGGTAACAACTTCAATAATTATAATCTTCCGCCTTTAAGAGAATTAGTTACTGGTCAATCCAAACTGCTAGATCAAATGACTAGGAAGCTAACATCAAATGATAAAACTTTGGAAAATATACATACCAGAATGGATACTTTTGCTTCTCGCCATAAAGAATCAGCATAGCTTTAATAAAATGTTAGAATCACAATTAGCTCGGTTTGTTTGCTGCTTTGTTCCTCCACTAGAGAAAGGCGAGATTCCAGGCCAACCGTAAGATTTAGAAACCGCTAACCTTGTTGATATTCACAATGCAACCCAATATCATATTGAGCCTGCAGATGTACAAAAGGATTGACCACTCTCTACCGTAGAAGATGGGAGACCCCGAAAGACCTGTCATTCCTATCTCCATAGGATGCCACAGCTTTCCAGAGGCTATCTGTGACTTCGGCACAAGTGTCAACATCATGCCCAAGGCAATTTATGAGAAAATACTAAATGATCTATGGCAGTTTTTACTGATGTAGGAGATGGAGCTAACACTGCTTCCGAAGGATAGGTGGATTGATGGGAAAAATATCAAGGAATTAGCCCCAAAGATTTTTTTGTCTGGTCTCTAAAAGAAGAATAGGCAAAGTCGGTGATGGAGGCCCCGACCGATGACAAATGGATTGATGATATTCCAGTTGATCTACCTGCACAAGCTTTGATGGAATATCTGGAATTATGGGATAAAGTATCTAATGTTCAGCTACAGAAGGGGTACATGACAAACACACTTGGAGACTTTCGGCTTCGGGAGAATACACGGCAAAGTCTGCATATGATGTGTTCTTTCGGGCGCCATGTACTTCAGACCATATGAGAGAATATGGAAGTCATGGGCTCCTCCCAAATGCCGTTTTTTCATGTGGTCGGTTGCTCATAACCGGTGCTTTGGACAGGCGACAGACTTGCTCGGCGAGGACTCCCTCACCCAGCCAAATGTTTGCTCTGTGATCAAGAACAGGAAAGCATTCAGCACCTCCTAATTGGGTGCGTTTTTCGCTAGGCAATTCTGGTTCTACCTCTTGCAGCGAGTTGGGCTCTCTTCCCTCACGCCTCGGCCGACGATTCAGTTTGGGATGACCGGTGGGATAAGGTGGAGGCAGCTACTAGTGGGGATGTGAGAAAAGGCTTAAACTCTATTGTCATCCTTGGCGCTGGAGCATCCGGAAACATCGGAATGACTGTGTCTTCAATGGGGCTGTAGCAAGCATTAACACAACCCTTAGTTTAGCTAGGGATGAGGCCCATTGGTGGTGTTTGGCAGGAGCTAAGGGTCTGTCCTTGCTCACTTTGCTAGGGGTTTTTAGCTTCTTAGTCCACTCGGTCGATGTACTCTCACATTCAGTGATGTAGCCTTAGCAAACAGGGGAAGGGGTGGTAGTGTGTGTGAGTGTGTTTGGGTCTATGTACGACTCCTTTTTTTCTTTTTTAATACAATGATACGCAGCTCTCCTCTGCGTATTCGAGAAAAAAAAAAAGAAAAATACTAAATGATCCCCTGTTGTACATAAACATGCGCTTGCAGCTTGCAGATCAGTCCATTTGCTACCCTGAGGGAGTACTAGAAGAAGTTGTCATTAGAGTGGGGCAATCATACGTCCCAGTTGACTTCGTGGTCATGGAGACAGGAGTAGATGAGAAGGCACCCATCATTCTGGGCAGACCATTCCTGTGCACAACAAAAGCCATCATCTATGCGGAGTTCGCCAAGATCGTCCCCGTCTATCAAAGACAAGAAGGAGAGATTCGCATTCAAGAATCGCGTCCCCGAAAAGCTCCCAGAGCCCCGAAGCAATTTCAACAACAAGAAGAGCAAGAACAGCAACCAATGCCAAAGAAGAAGAACAATAGAAACAATAGAAGATGGAGGAGGGCCAAGCATGCACCTGAAGAAACAACTCAACTAATCACTACTCTCAACACAGAAAACGATCACAGGTTACCCAAACCATTTCCAATCAAGAGAGGTGATCCAGGTGTCCCAATCATTGAATGCACAATCAAAGAAACCACCTTCCCTCACACTGTCTGCGACACTGGATCAGGCTGCAACGTAATGTCAAAACAAGTATATGATGAATTGTTTGATTTACCTTTATACCCAACATGTATTCGCCATGGATGGCGGACCAATCACTAAGATTCCCTGAAGGAGTAGTCAAGGATGTCATGGTAAGAATTCAAGGACAATATATACCTGCAGATTTTCTAGTCCTTGACATGCAGGGAGACGATGATTCCCCGATCCTCTTGGGAAGACCGTTCCTCTACACTGCTAACGCCAACATATACATTGGGTCCGGACAAATCCACTTCAACCTACCTACCGGAAAGGTACGCTGTCAATTTAGAACATTAAATAACCATGAGCAGGCCAGAAGCAACGCAACAGAGAAGACGCTAAGCACGCCGTCAGCCGTGCTTTCACCACTTGTGGATGGGAAGACTTTCCTAGCAAGATCGTGAAATATGAAGATCGCTTCCCAGAGCAAGAAGAGAACAAGCAAGTACCTCGCTGGAGTAGCTGGGCGGAAGAAGCAGAAAGGATGGACCAGATCGCCAAGGAAGAAAAGGAGGAGATCTTAGCACGATTAGAAGCGTGGGAGAAAGCAAACAAAGATGAAGAGCAAGAGCTAGAAGAGAAAGAAGCAAAAGAGACTGAAGCAAGATGGAAGGAGGCACGCGACGCATCACCACGAGATGGGGAGTTGACTGAGGTTACCTCAGACGATGAACCCACTGAGTAAGTGTTTACCTCTGTCTAAGTCCTGTCGGTAGACTTTAAATTCCGTACCCTAGCCATAAGGTCAGAATGGTAGTTATCCCATTAAATGCATTAGTAATTTCAATTTATTTAGTAGCATCATCTGTTCACATATTAAAAATAACAAAAATATTTATTGCATTATTCATGGCATCATAAAGCCCCATGAGGATACCCTATGGCATTTTCCGAAGGAATACCCACTATAGTGGCATAAAAATAAAAATAACAAAAATATAGCATTCATATTTAATTTTTGCATCATAAAAAGAAAATTCAAAAAAAAAAAAATGAAATCCTGCTTAAATTAGACAACATTAAAGATAACTCATAAAGGTGATCAATTACTCTTTGGCTGACCGCTAACCCACTATTCAATTCGAGCCTCGAGTTTTGGTTTTCTTTTTGTGGAGTGTTTATGCAGGAACAACAATATAGCAAGGAGAGAGACTATCAGTGGCAACCACTGGGTTCGCTATTGGCTAATTCGCTCTAAAGGACATTTACACCAGATATTGCAACCATCAAGCTTGGGGGAGGAGCATCCCCTAATTATCGGTGACTACACCTAAGCGATTTTTGAGTCTACTATAAATAGTCATAAAAATACCAAAAAAAATATGTGGGCACATGAAGGTCCATAAAGTCATAGAGTATTTTGTTAGACGTTAAATATAAAACCATAAAAAGATATATATAATTAATGAAACCAAAGAAATACTTAGTTCTATATTTAGTAGAGTATAATTAGTCCAGGCTAGAGCTATTAAAATTGATGAACACTAAAATTGCTTTGGAGATGATGAATAGTTGCTCTGTTTTTAATTCTTACTAAGTACCTACTTGCTAAACTTAAAATCTCCTTGGTTCTAAGCATTGTTGTTTTAATTGGAGAATTTATTCTGACCATTGATTGTGGAGGCATAAGCTTGCGCCGAGTCTAGGTAATTGATTGATATGATTCATGAAGGTTTGGCTGCTATTTATCTTGTTCCTAGCATTACTAAGTTCTGGAGATTTTATTTTGAAAATCTAAAAAATTACATGATGAGCTCTTGTATGACAAATGTGAATTCCTAACAAAGCCAAATTAATATCTTAGAGGATAGGAAAACCTTTTCACATTTAAGCTTGCTTGCTTTGCATTGAGTTCACCAACCTGTGTTGTATACCTTATGAGAGTCTTGTCATGCTTTTAAAACCAAAAATCACTTGCACACTCCAGTCCACATATGCATTATTCCTACTTTAAGGAGTAATCGCAATCATTCACCATACTTCCATACATGTTCATCATAAAATGTTCACCTCCTACACTAGGAGAGGACACAAAAATAATACAACCACCCTATAGGATAACCCCTGTCTTTAATGCTCTAAGTCCTGATTTTATCTCTCGATTCATTTATTCAAAGGATACGTGTGGCTATGCAAAATAAAGAAAAGAAAGCAAGGAAAAAGAAAGAAGAAAGAAAAGAAAAGGGGAGTAAAAGATGGACAAGTGTCCCAAAGAATTAAAACAATGGGTACTAGATGCCCGCCTCCCTGAATAAAAAGAAATAATAAAGATAGCCCATGTCTTTCCTGAGAAAAGTTTTAAAAGAGAGTCATTCCCAAAAGAGCAATGATAGAAAAAGGAGTTAGCTATAAATAACACATATGCACCCATCCGCCATATTCCATACACATGCACATCTTGGTTTGATTGTATGCCTCGATTCTCTGTGGATCCACTAGTTGGCTTTACAACACGTGTTTTGCAAGTATGCCTATCCTTGTTAATGCCAATCCTATAAGCTCCACTATATATACCTTTAGCTATAGGAGGCATAACAACATTAATGCCTCAAGAGAGAACCACAAATACCACATACATTGAAAGATTTGAGGGTGTCATACAATTAAGCTTTGAGTTTTATTCTAAAAACTTATCAAAAACTCCTAAGGTTAGTATTGCAAAGAATTTGAGACATAGCACTTAGCTTAATTGTTCTATTTTTTTGGACTGCCAAGACTTATGCAAAAAGCCGTGAAGCCCCATATTGCAGATAAAAAAGAGTAAGTTTAAATATTAGAGCATACATTGTCTGATCCGGGGGAAATTTTGTTTGAAAGCATATGTACTGGAAAGTATAATGATATTGTAGCAACTCCCGATCCAAATACAATATTAGCTAGGCTTAGTTCGCTTTGCCAAGGGACCGGCAAAAGGTAAAGTTTAGGGGTATTGTTGACACCTGTTAGCGTCAACTTTCACTAGGGCTTTTACCCAAAGGATAACATGAAAACACACTAGTCTAGGGATTTATCTCGATAATTTCCATGAGTTTTGCATATTCTGTGATTTCCGTGGTGATTTCCGAAAAGCTAAAAAAGAGGGATTCTAACGCAAAAATAACCACGAAACTTATCCGCCATGAAGGACATCACGGGAAGACTCGGGAAGACTCCGTAAGACACCGGAAGAAGCGAGGGGGGCCAGAGGCCGCCAGGTGGGCCTGGCCGGCCCCACAATGGCGCCCGGCGGCGCCCCTTGCTAGGGTTTGCTCCCCTTCTTCTAGAATGTTCTTCCACCGCCTCCCCGATGCATCTCGGCCCTACGTTAAGTCGGTTTGATCCTGCGGCGCACACGCATCCCACCGACTATAAATATATGGGTAGACCCCCCGAGAAAGCCAATTCATTATTCATCAAGGCCTCAAGCCGTCAAGCATCAAGGAGCCTTCAAGTTCATCAAGAGCCTTCTAGTTCATAGGATTAGCTAGCTAGATTAGAAGTAGAGGAGATCTAGTTCTTCATCGGATCTGGAGCCCCTGGCGTCTGGCAGGAGCGCGAGAGTTCGGTAATAGATCTAGTTCTTAATTACTTTATTATATTCATTATTCAGATTAGGGAGACTTTACTCTAAATAGATTCATATGTTCTTAATTGCAATAGTCATTGTTTACTTTGATTATATGTCTAGTTTAGTTACTTTGATCTTATTGAATTCATGTAATTGCTCGTATAGCGTTTATCCATATGTACAATGGGTAGATGATAGGAGATATGTAGACGTGGTGTCTAGATGTCTTGTTTATCTGCGAGTGCACCCCGATATGCCGGGACGTGTGGTAGTCTCAAGGTAGGTGACAGCCTACGTTAGTTCCTCTGTAGTCCACCCCCGTATGTAGGACTAGCATGGGCACGGCCGCGAAGGAGGTGACTTAGGTCTTAATACCCTCATTAGTTGATGCCTCTTTACATGCAATGATGATTTAGGGTTGATTTAGCAATGATTACTAGATGTAGTTGCACTAATTAGAGTTATTCAATTGACGTAGTTATAGACCTATTTCCCTAGTTTATCAAATGGCTAGCTATGATTATGACTAGTAAGATGCTCTGATGATTATCCTTAATTATGATACTTGATGATTATGCTATCACCCATATTTGTCCTTATTTATCTTGTGACCTCTGCCTGTTATAAGTAGAGCATACGACTTAGGTAATATCGTTTATCATGTCTATATAGTTTCTCATCGATATAATAATAATAGTTTATTACATAGCTTTCCCGAGGTATAATTATAAATCGACAACCTAGAGACTTCCCTAGGTAAAATGCTACAATGGTATAATTATCTTGTCCGCTTACGTAACCCATTAGTTTATATTCATTTTTTATTTATATATTTTATCTGCCTAGTCACATTAGTATAATGTAAATCTATGTTAATTTTCTAGCAATATAATTGGGGATGACAACCTACTTCATGTTTAGGAATGTTAGTAATTCAAAAGTGACTAGTTGCTAATGACAAGTAATTATATACCGACCATTTCTGGGGTCATTGCTAAGGGTAGGATTTATCTCTGCTTTTTAGTAGTGACGTTAGAAATGCCAACAATACCACCGAGCAAAACTAAGACCCCCGAACATCGGTATACATGGGCTCTCAACCACACTACGCCATTCACACCCACTCTCCTAGTGAGCCAATCATGCCACCGGGGAGCTTGGCCCCGCCACCTTGCACTTTCTAGGGATGCCACTAGGGAGTTTGCCTCGCCCCTTGCAGGCTTGTCGGGTGCTTTCGGCTGCGCCCCTCGTTCCTGCTAGGGAAGAGAGGGTGTTAAGGGAAGTGAGAGGGAGAAGGAGAGGGGGACACCGAGAAGATAAGGAAGAGAGAAAATAAGTGGACGTGAACACTTCAGGACTTAATTGTATTGAATAAAAAATTTGGATCCGAATAAAAAAACACCATCGGTGCATGTTATAAATCAACAGCATTACTATCACTTCTAGTAGTGGTAATATTTGCAATAAAAGCTCGCCTATCACCGTTGGTTGTATTATCATTGATGGTTGAAGGCACGAACCAAAATTCGAGTCCTAAACAAAACCCACTGCTGGTGCATGTTATAAATTAGCACCAATATTATCACTTCAGGCTGGTGTGGTAACATTTGGAAATAGAAGCTTATCTATCACTGGGTTGTGTTATCATTGGTGGTTGAAGCCTAAAATTTTGGGTTCTGGACAAAAATCATTGCCGGTGCATGTTACAAATCAGCTGCAATACTATCACTTTCAGTTGGTGGTAATATTTGAAAATAAACCTATATTGTGTAAATATTGTTGGTTGAAGCTATTGTGTAAATATTGTTGGTTGAAGCCACGAACAGGTAGGAATAGATTGATAGGTAGTGTATTGTGTAATACCAGTCCAAATAAATATATCTGTGAAATTGTTGACAAGGACTACCATTTGAAAACCGAGAGATATCTTCCATCATAAGAGTCAACGAACAAATAAATCCTTTGCACAACGGCAACAAGCTCCTTGCTGACTTTAATTAGGAGTTAGAATTACAAAATTTTATGTCTAATCATAAAATTCATGGAGCTTGATATTTAACTGTAGCAACACAAGGATAGTGTGAAAATTAAAGTTATGATATATTTTTATCTATAAATATTTCTATGCTTTTAACCGAAGAAAAAATATATTAAATTGTATTAAAATTGTATTTTAAATTTGATATAAGCTAGACATTGTTGTATTATTGCTAACATTAACTTATATTATGAATATCATGGTATTCATAAAATAAGTTATAGATTTAGTTTTTATAGAAAGGATAATAAAACATAAATAGATATATACCATTTTTATCGTGGTTTTGCATGAATGTTTGATAGTTTTTTCCTGTTGCAACATGTTTGCTAGTAAGAATATGGGCTTATTTCTTCTTCTTCTTCTTCTTCTTCTTCTTTTTTGCAAAGTGTGCATGCTGCACACAGATGGACCATACCAACTTGAGCTAGGTTCGGATTGCTCATACAGAACACAGCAGAATTGACTTTCCGATTGCTCATACAGAACATAGAAGAATTGACTTCTTGACATCATCACGAAAAAAGAAAATGAGCATAAACAAGGTCAAGATTAAAGTTGGACAACCCTGGATTCTCAGTTTCTCACACAACCCTAAATTTAAACACTCCTACCTAGCTATGACGCTCGTCCGTGGATCTCCAGGTGCTCACTGGGCTCCGACTCTTCATGGCCGGCTCCATCTTCCTCGGCCTGTGCTCCACACCTCCACCGTCTCCGGGACCTCGCGCGTTGTTGCCGCTTCACGTCATCAGCTTCTGCTTCTGCTTTGCATCCCCTGCCTGCTCCTGGGTGTTTGTGCTTTGCATCCCCTGCTGTCGTCTGCTCGCTCCTGACGCGATCGTCGCCGCCGCCAGCAATGGAAACGCCACTGCCAGGACGCATCTTCTTCAGGTTGGGGCAATCCATGTCTGAGATCCTGGCGGCTTGCTTGATACCTGCTGCTTGAACAAGTGCCGTCTCAGGAGCAGCGCCGCCGCGGACGCATCGGCCGGTGACTGGAGGAGCGGCGCCGGCCACGGCCACCTCGTGCTCACGCGATATCTGCAGCAGCATGCCCAGGGCGGCTTCGATGGACGCCGTCCACCCGCTCAGGACGGCGCGCGCGAGGCCGCGCACCCTCTCCGACTCGTGCCGCAGCAGGCCGCCGACGGCCTTGGCGACGTCGGTGGTCGTCAGCATGGCCGGCGTCACCGGGACCACCCGCAGCGTCTCGAGCGCCTCGGCCATCGCCGCGTCGAGCACCCGGCAGAGCCCCTCCGCTCGGCCGCCGTCGTCATTGTCGTCGTCGTCGCCCGCGACGTCGCAGAGTATCTCCACGATGTTGCCCCTCAGTTGTCGGTACCTGTCCCGGGAGCAGCCCTTGGGGACGGCGGCCTCGATGGAGGCGTCGATGGCGCCGAACGCAGGGAAGAAGGGCTTCCACCGCCGGAGCGGGCTCTTTTCCGCCATCGATCACGTACCGCGCGGCGGCGGCAGTGTGCGATTGATAATACAAGTAATAGCTCAAAGTTGCAATTCAAATGATTTCTATAAATAATATACTAGATAGATAAGGAAAAAAATACAAACATAGTTTTTTTTGAAGCCAAATACAAACATAGTTGAACCGTCTATTCATAAGTCATAACACGCCGCACCTTTGCCTTTTGTTTTGGCAGGCACTGCAGTAGTAAATTCGGTGGAAAGTGCCCCATTTAGCTGATATTGATATCACTGAAATGACTGATTTTTTTTTATCAGCATTGTCGCAACAGCTGATAATCTGGCTGTTAAGCTGAAGATGATAGTCTGTAACCGTAAATTTGAGAAAACTGCACGAGTAAAACAATGCCATTTTATTTTTTTTGTGTGCAATAGTGAAAACCCAGAAACAAGAATAATTTTCCAAAAGAAGTGCTATGTTTTATTACCTATGTGGTGTTTGATGATTTTTATTATTCTTGCGTATTAAGCTTTTTTTAGACGAAACAAAAAGGTTATCCATAGATATGTAGATGACGCCAAGTAGTAATTAGTAAACAATTTTGGTTTGTGAATTCATACCTTACTTATTACCCTTGATTTCAGAAATAAATTTGAGGTAGGTAGTAAATTGATTTTTGTTTTTGGAACAATTTGAATTGATGTTCGAACAGAACCCGTAGTTGCATTAGTAACTGTATTGTACTAATTCAATCGAAAGATGCTCAAGTGGTAACTAACTGGTTTTTTTTGCAAACATGATTAGCGATTATTAAAATCTCCAGATAAAGTAGCAATTAGTCAGATTCATATAGACCATGAACAAAAAATATTTAAATCAACATTCACCTAAACACTAAACAGTAAACAATCGGACACAACCTAACATTCACTGTACTCTGACCACGTACAATCACTTAAAACGTACTGCTCGGTCAATTTTTGCGACCCAAAAGCGAGAACCTCGTCATTGCTATGAAATTCCTGGCACGACCTGAAGCCAAGCAAATCAGGCCGCGCCTATCCCATCACAAAAAACTAAAACAAGAGCATATATATACAGCCATGATCAGAAAAGACACCAAAGCATGCATATGAGCTCCTTGATTTCTATTCACTTTTTGTCTCATATTGATGTCGCTAATTTTGATGAAGGCAAGTGAGAGACAGAGAGAAGTGCATGCATGCTCATGCTTGGCGGCAGGGTGGGATGGATGTTCTTGACTGGCGCACTGAACTGATCTGCATTTTCAGCTAGCTGCACAACCCACGGACAAAGCATTTTCATCCTGCTACTGTCCACAGTTACGTTCTAAAAATAACGCCAGAAATACATAGGAAAAATCAGTCTTGTGTTCCTGACACGTACCACGGTACCGCCAGTATCACCCAGAAACATGGTACTAGCATTATTTATATTACACTATTACTGTACTGCTACTGCTATGCTACCAGATACCAGTAGAGTTGGAAACACCAAAGAAGAAGAAGACTCATCATCATCAGGCCCAGCCCAAGGCTGCAGGGACAAGAAGCAGCGACTTCATGAGCCGGCCGGTGGCGACGACGGCGCGGATGATGAGTTGGTCTCTGAGGCCAGGGAGGTACCTCATGGCGGCGACGAAGCAGCCGAAGCACGCGCCGGCGACGACGGGAAGCACGATCACCCAGAGGACGAACTCCAAGGTCGAGTCGAACTTGACCCCTTCCACGCCGTCGATGATGGTGCGCGTGATGGCCATGGGGCCGGTGGCGGTGGCGGAAGGAACAGATGGCAGAAGCCAGAAGCAGACGGCGGCGCGCGCGGCGGAGAGCAGGAGCTAGGGAACGGAAGAAGAAGAAGAAGAAGCTGCCGGTGCCGGTGCCGGTGGTGCACTTGGCGGTAGGTGTGCTAGTACCGTGCAGTCTGTGCAGGAAGTGATTCCCATTGATTGCCTTGCCGTGAGAAACGAAAGCGTCCGGCTCTGGCCAGTGCCCAGATTGGGAAAGATTCCACCAATCCCTCCGTCACCGCGCACTTGCAGCTTGGGGCTTTCACTCGATGGGCCATGGCCTATTGGCGCCTATGAGACTATGATGATGAAGAGACTGAGAGCATGCGCGTGGGAACAGTAGGTGTTGCTCGTCCTCCGACACCAAACTTCAAAAGTCTTCCAACACCAAATTAAACTTCAAGAGCAAAGTGCACCACCCAAATAAACTTTGGCAATCCTGTATTTTCATAACAAGTTGCGAACTTCATAAGAACGGAAATGTCACCTAGCTAAACTGAACACAATCTCAGATTGCAACTTCTTATCAGTAATTTCTTGTCACAACTACCCCCTCGGTCCAAGAAACATGCAATTCTAGTACATTACCATGTTTTAGTATACTAGCAAAACATACCCGTGCGTTGCAACGGGAGAAAAACCATCATATATTTTTTAAAACAGCAATGACAACAGTATACACACAGTGCACACGCACTTTACAGAAGGTGCCATCAGGTCGAGTTTAACTACATACATCCTACCAGTGTTGGCACAAGTAAAAAAGTATTGATTAATGACTGTTGAACCATACCATGTTATGACATGCCAACTATAACAACATAACATTATTAACACCTCTTTCTTAAACAGGTGTTCAGTACAAACATTTACATGTAGTATTGGAAACCTGTATTTATAGTGAGTTTAAACGTCAACAGCAACAACAGTATTGTACAGCCTGTCCATTTTCAGTTCGGTGCAAATTCACAACCATCTGTTAATTATTTAGATCAAAATACTTTTAGAATTTATATTTTTTTCTCTGAGTTTTTTACAAATTTATTTATTATTTATACCAATTACTATGTCTTTGGTTAGTGGATGGGAGTTCCATTGTTTTTTGTCACCATAGCTCTCGGAGAAAGTCTCTTGATCCTTTGATTTTAGCAACTATTGCTTCGCAACCTGTTCTGCATGAATCTTCCCTTGGATTCCGGTTCCATCCCTGCATAAATACATGTGTACGTAGTTGTAGTCACAGCCAGGCCGAATTTAGTCTTCCCTGTTTGTTTAAGCGTGTCACGCCACACCAGGACCTGGGTTTGGGCCAGGAAATAGCAATGCACGCACAGCCTGCTAGGCCCATGGCGGCTGCAGATGCACGTGAGCCGTCGACCGAGCATGGACGACTGACAACACTCCTGGACGAATTAAAACCGCGTTCGGCCACAACCCTGAAAACCCTAGCCCCAATTTCCATCTCCTATTTGTCCATCTCACTCAACGACAGTGAGATGCATGGCTCTGTCGAGCGGTGCTCGTTGCCGCCCTAACGGGGCCGCTCGTGCATGCTGCATATGTGACAATGGCGGGTCCGACATAACATTATGTTCCTCGGCAGCTCCTAGGTGTGTGCGAGGAAGAACCGTGCCGGGCTATTGTGGTGGACGACAAGGTACTCGAGGATCCAAGGGCCCTCGACCAAGTTCGTGTGACTAAGATTTGTGGTTGATTCATTGTATCCGATTTGTGGTTGATTTGGGGTTCAATTAGGGGTTGATTTGGGGTTCAATTAGGTCGACGAGCGGGGCTTGATTTAGTTTGATTTGGGATACAATTTGTGTATGATTCGGGATGTGCGTGCTATGCTGTTTTGGCCGAACCGGTGATGCACACACATGGAGAGAGTGGCAATCAGGAGGCGGATGATGTTCTGTTCGAGTAAAGAAACAATTGAAATTTTTTTGCGGTGTGGTCAACCCAAGCTAGTAAATTTCTTTCTTCAAAGATTTGCGATAGATGGATTCAATATGGAGTGTGAAGAGATTGGGTGATGTTCTTGTGTACCTACCTGGACGCTGGGACTGTTTTTTTCAATTTATTTAATTATTTATTTATGTCAGCTTGATGCATTGTACTATTTGATTTTGGAAAGACAAGGATCAATGGGAGATTTAGAAAAATAGGGACGGTGAGAGAGAGTCCATCACGGAGATATAAGAAGTTGGGGCCTGCGTCAGAGTTTGTTTTCTTTCTGCCTGTGCTCCGTCGTCCGATTTTATATTGGATTTGGAAGCAAGTTTTTTCGGGATTTTCACCATCTTTATAAGTAGTTACAGGAAGAGGCCAGACCAAACAAAAAAAAAAGGAGAAATTTTGGTGCTTTATTATTAGGGATAGATTATGCTTGACCAATTATTATAAATAAAAATATAAATGTTTATAACATCAAGTAAATATCATTAGATTAATTATCAAAGAGTAAAATACATGAATAGTCCATTAACTTGTAACGCCGTGTCGATTTGGTCCATCGGGTTTGAAAATGCATTTTTGGGTCCATAACCTTGATTTGTGGTGCACCAATAGTCCGGATGACGTCATCACAAGTTTTTTTTATCTCACGTGGACTGCCCACCGTGGCGGCCGAGGTGGCGAAGAGCTCATGAGCGACGCACGTGATGCTTTGTTGGAACGCCGTTGTCGATACGGGGACGTGACGGCTACTCACCGGCCACGGCTCCCGTCGGGACAAGAGCAAGAAGGACGGATCTGAGTAGAATACGGACCATCCTAGTTAGACGAATAGAAAGTAACCTCTCGTGAATCGAACGTAACACTTCATATGAATCCCGACTAGGACTAGAAACCATATCTCCGGCTCTTTTCCTCTTATAAAAAGGAGCCGAGCACCCTCTTTGTAACGATCGAACAACGCACAATCATACGTCAATCCAACGCAAAAGGCCAAGGCCGATCGAGTAGAGCTTTTACTCGACGACGAGGGGCTCGAACCAGGATAAACCGCGTGTCTCTTGCGTGAAACCGCCGAAGTTCCAGTCGTTCGCCGAGGTCCGAATCAACTGCTACGGGAACCCCGTGGTAGGCTATCGGTGGTCAAACACCGACAGCTGGCGCACCAGGTAGGGGATTTCGGCGAAATCAACGTCAAAGGCTCGACGGACCTACACATGATGATTTTTTCAGCGGGATCAACCTTCGTTTTTTGGAAGTTTGGGTCCTGCGAAGCTGCAAGCGAACAAGGAATTCTCCATGGTCGACTACTTCGTGAACCCGAGCCGAAGATACAAGAAATTTTTTCAAGACTTAAACTCACAGAGGAAGCTGAAAACCCAAATATACAAGATAAGCCGAGTTCTTTTCACTACGGTTTCAACAACTCGGCACAAATATATCAGAATATCACTCAGAAAGCAATAGAATCTTACGACCTCGACCAATGGGACATCTTCAAACAAGATAAGTACTCTACCTTCCTTCCTTTTCAATACGGTAAACCTCTAGAAGGAGAAGAACTCGACCATCCACCCAATACGCACGAAGAAGTCTTCATGATAAGGCAACCTCTAGTACCACCAATCCAACCCGACTACAGATCTTCGGAAGAATCGGAAGTCGATATTCCAAAGAAATTCCGTCACAAGAGAAGGAGAGACCGACAAAAAAAAAGCAAGAGAAAGAAGAAACAAGAAAAGAGGAGGAAGAAGGAACCGAGTTCATGAACGAAGAGAAGCATGGCGCAAATATGAAGAAGAGCTAGCCGAGTACAATCAAAAAAAGAGCCGAGAAAGAAGCCGAGGAAAGACGAATCTGCGGCAAGGACAAGGCTTGATCCTATCAACAAGATACAAGAGTTAATTAATGAAATTGACGCCATACAACGACCAAGTGAAGAACAAGCCAGGCTTAGAAGTCTACTCGGAGATACCGCGCGCAAAGGATACAAGACGACCGAGTACCTCTCTCGATACATACCATCCGAACAAACAAGTCAAAGAACTCGGAGGATTTCTCGCTTTTGAAAGATTATCAACTCCAAATTATGAGAGAAGAGCTCAACCTCATCACGATTGGACGTAAAAAAAGCAGGGGAAAACAGGGAAGATCTCCGACACCACCCGGAAGTCCCCCCAGGATTATTTCAAGATACGACAGCCAAAAGGCGATTCCGACTACGCACCATAAAAAAGTACCCGACAGATTTTCTTGCTTCACAGAAGACTACTCACAGTCAAACTACCTCACAAATTCAAACCATCCAATCATTCAAAATATGATGGCAAGACGAGCCAATGCAATGGCTTAGGATTTATTCTCAATCTATAGAACTAGCCGGAGGCGATGACGATATAAAAAGCATTATTTTTCCCAATGGCCCCGAAACATTACTACTCCAAAGGGTTCGATAAGTTACGACCGGATCTATCAAAGCATGGGGCGACCTCCAAAAAGCATTTTGCGAAAATTTTGCGGGGATACCGATCCACCCAATAACGCAAGCCGAGTTAAAGGGTTTAAAGCAAAATCCAGGAGAGAGAGCCTTAGAGACTTCTATAGAAGATTTGGAGAACTCAGAGCACAAGTACATGACATCACCGAGAGAGAAGTAATAGAAGCATTTTCATACGGCTTAAAAGTAAGATAGATGTTTCACGATTTCTGCAAGGAAAACCCTCGGACAAACGAGGAGTTCAAAAGAAACGTTGAAAAGATGATTACAGCAGAAGAGAAGACAAGAGAAAGATTTCCGGATAACGTAAAAAACAACTCGAAAAGGAGAAACAACACGCACGTAAGAAACAACTCGAACGATCAAAACAACACAAGATGGAACAACCAAAACAACTCGGGTTATCAAGACAACTCGAGATACCAGGATAACTCAAGATATCAAGACAACTCAAGAAGATGGAACATTCAAGACAAATGCACAAGAATTCCACAACAAAAAAAAGAGATATTCGACAACATGGTGGCGTCCCACCGAAAAGAAAGAAATTCTACCCGGCAAGAAGATTTGAAGACCTCGAAAACATGAAATGCATCTATCATCCAACAGAATACACCCAATTGGAGAGTGTCGCATCTTTCAAGAAAAATATATGAGAAAGGACAAACAAGACAAGGAAGAAAATAAAGAGAAAAAAGAGAAGACAACACAACCGATAACGGTTTTTAAAATCCAAGAGCAACAAAGATCGGTAATATTCTCGGGAGTACCCGGTTCTAGGAGCAAACAAGAAGACAAGCTTGCTTGGCGAACAATCATGGCAAAGCAGAGCCAAAAACACCCGATATTTAAACCGGGTCACAATATCCAATTCAGTTCTCACGGGAAGACCAATGGACAAGTGTTGGGAACGCAGAGGGCTATATCCATTAGTACTCGGACCAACAATTGCCGCCATAACAAAGAACCAAAGTACTCATCGATGGGGGGGCAGGACTCAACATCATATTTGTAGACACCCTAAAGAAAATGGGAACAGAATTCTTAAAAATGATCACACCTACAAGCGTACCTTTTTATGGGATAGTACCCGGAGACCAGCTATGCCTCTTGGACAGATTACACTTCCAAAGAACATTTGGAACTCCCACAAATTACGTGACGTAACTCATCAAATTTGAAGTTGCAGATTTTGAATCATCATATCATGCGATATTAGGAAGACCAAAGACTAGCAAAATTCTTGGCTATACCACACTATCCATATCTACTACTCAAGATGCCAGGACCACACGGAGTACTCTCTCTCGGAGGAGACCTAAAAAGAGCCTACGAATGCGATGTACAAGCAATACAAATATCCTCAAAAGTACAAGGTGAAATCAACTCGGCAAAGAGCGTAAATAAGAACGTAAGAACTAGAGATACCAGCCAAAAAATAAAAAGTACACTCACCACAAATGAAGGAGAGGGCACCAAAAAGATTGATCTAGGAACAGGTGATCCATCAAAGACGCCACAATCAGCGCACACCCTATCAAATAGGAACTCGCGCTCACCAACTTCTTACGGGACAACAAGGATATATTTGCCTAGAAACCAAAGAGATATGCCCGAGTCCCAAGGGAGTTGGCTGAGCACAAAAAATTGAAGTCAACAAAGGAGCAAGACCAATCAAACAAAGACTACGACGTTTTTTTTCACCAACAAGAAGGAAGCAATAAAAAAGAAATAGCCCGACTACTAGCGGCGGGGTTCATTAAAGAAATCTTACACCCGCATCGGGTTGGCAAATCCTGTTCGGTACACAAAAAAGAACACAGATGAATGGCGTATGTGTGTCGACTACACGGACCTTAACAAACATTGTCCAAAGGACCCTTTCGGATTACCAAGAATTGATCGAGATAGTGGATTCAACAAAGGGATCAGCTCTATTATCCTTTCTAGATTGCTACTCGGGATATCACCGCATTGCACTAAAAAGAAGAAGACCAAAGCAAAACTTCTTTCATTACACCTTTCGGGCGCCTATTGTTACAAAACAATGTCTTTTGGACTCAAAAATGCAGGAGCAACATACCAAAGAGCAATCCGACTTGTTTGGGAGATCAAATTGGAAAGAATGCGGAAGCATATGTAGATGACGTAGTCGTCAAAACAAAGAACCCGATTCTTTGATTGAAGATCTACAACAAACTTTCAACAATCTCAAAAGATGAAAGTGGAAACTTAACCCCAACAAATGTGTATTTGGCGTATCATCGTGGCAACTACTCGGATTTTTGGTCACCAAAGAGGAATTGAAGCAAGCACAAAACAAATCAAGGCAATAACCGACATGTGCCCACCAAATAGATATCAAGGATCTACGTAAACTAACAAAGTTGCATGGCAAAGCACTCAACAGATTCATCTCCGGGCGGGGAAAAAGGATTACCTTTTTTTCAAATTACTAAAGAAAATGCACAAATTTACCTCAAACAAAGAAGCACAAGAAGCCTTCGACAAACTAAAAGCATACATCAAGACATCTCCAAATTAGTACCACCAAAGAAAGACGAAGACCTCATGCTCTACATTACCGCAACTACTTGAGTGAGTTAACACGGCTATTGTGGTCGAAAGAGAAAAACAAGGACACACCTACAAAGTATAAAGACCAAGATACTACATAAGTGAAGTACTCACAAGTATCAAAAGTGAGATATCCTCACGTGCAAAAACTACTCTACGCAATACTCATAACTTCAAGGAAACTCAGGCATTATTTTGAAGATCACAAAGTAGTCGTCGTAACAGATTTTTCACTCGGAGACATCCTAAGGAACCGAGACTCAACAGGGCGAATTTCAAAATGGGCGTCTACATCACCCCCCTGACTCAAAATAGAATTTGAACCAAGAAAGGCAATCAAATCTCAAGCATTGTCCCCTGAACTTTTCATTGCGGAATGGACCGAAATTACAACAACCTACTTTGAACGTCATCCTTTTTTCATTGAAAAATGTACTTTTTGTGGATTTCTTTTTTTTTTATTTAGGGGCAGGAATCTTTGTAAAATTATAGTAAATCATGGAAAAAACTCATATAATTCTAAAAATAATTTTATTGGACTCCCAACAATGAAGTAGATCTACACTCATCCATGGCCTATAATATGCAACATTTTTTGGAATCAAATTTTTTTCTACGGATATTAGATCTATGATTTTCTATAATTAAAGTCAATAAAGAATGGGATTTCACCAAGGAAAACATGGATGCCTATTTTTGTGGTAAATCGAAAAGCTTGAGATCTCTAGTAAAAATTTCATACCCATTGAATAATGTATAACCTAGTCCAACTAAATTTATTTATATTTAATCCTAAACCTACATAAATTTATAAATAAGTTATACATTATTCAATGAGTATGAAATTTTTACTAGAGATCTCCTGCATACAATAATTAGCCTACCATAAAAAGTTCATCATAATTGATCGATAGAAACCAATCTATAAATTTTTCTATTTAATTAAAGAAAATCATAGATCTAAAGTTACAACAAAATATTTGTACTAAAACATAACATATTATATGCTCATAGGGTAGATCTAGTCATGTGGAGTCCAACAAAATTAGATTTTCTATTTTATGATTTTTCTATGATTTATTATGATTTTTCAAAGATTCAGCAAAAATAAATAAATAAAGAAAAAGATAAAACCATGCTCTCAAACACCGAAACCACCGCTCAAAACCGGGCCTAGGGGGTAAATTTAAACGATTTGCCTAGTTCTCTTCAGAATACCCGGTTTTATAGTTGAGGGGGTAAAGTTCTCCACCCATCATAGTTAACACCCCCGTTCGTGATTTAGACTTTTTCCAATTTCAAAATGGGCGCTTGAACTCGGAGCACTCAAAATAGAATTTACACCAAGAAAAAGCAATCAAATCTTAAGCATTGTCCGACTTCATTGCGGAATGGACCGAAATACAACAACCTACTCCAAACGTCATCCTAGACCATTGGAAAATGTACTTCGATGGATCTCTAAAACTAGGAGGGTAGGAGCAGGAGTACTACTTTGATCGCACCCAATCATGGAAAATAACTACATATATGTTCTACAAATTTTATGGCAAGCTACCAACAATGAAGCAGCTAGTAGCACTCATCCATGGCCTACAAGTTGCAACATCACTTGGAATCAAAAGATTACTAGTCTACGGAGATTCAAAGCGGTAGTAATCAACCAAGTCAATAAAGAATGGGATTGCACCAAGGAAAACATGGATGCCTATTGCGCCTAAATCGAAAAGCTTGAGAAAAATTTTCAAGGTCTAGAAATACATCACATATTACGAGATTTAAACGTTGCAGCTGATGTGTTAGCCAAACTAGGCTCGAGATAAAGCAAAAGTACCCGCTGTAGTTTTTGTAAAAGAATTAAACAAACCATCTATCAAATCGAAGAAAAAGAAGATGAGAAGAAGAAGACGCTAACAAGAGCAAATTCTAATGATCAACATGCCGATAACTCAACATGGATGCAAGTATTCATAGACTACATCAAGGAAAAAAGAAGTTACCCGGAGATAAAGCGAAAGCAACTCGGGTAATTAGAAGAAGCAAAAACTACGCCTTAGTAGGAGATAATCTTTTCTAAAAGAGCAACATCATCAAAGGATATTATTGAAATGCGCTACCAACAATGTCCTCTTCTCTTAAATTACTAGAAATGCACTCGAGTAGTAAGCCTTAATCATGCATCTTCAAGGACACTAGTCGGAAAAACCTTTCGATCAGGATTTTATTGGCCAACAAAGATTAAAAGATACGCCCGAAGAACTAGTCAAATAACAGGCTAAAAACTCGCCAAATGTTTGCAAGACAAGCACACGTTCCAAATCACATCTAATATGCATCCCACCAGCACATGGCCTTCTCATCTTTGGGGGGCTTGATCAACACGGACCACTTAAAAAAACCAAAGGAGGGTTTGAATACATATTCGTGGCCATCGACAAGTTCACCAAGTGGATAGAATACAAGCCATTAGTAAAATACAAGAGCGAGACGCAAAAAAAAAAGAGTTCATCCAAGAAATTATGCAATGATTTGGGATGCCAAACATTAATTATCCATATAGGATCACCTTTCACTTGATATGAATTTAAAACATGTTTTAATCAAGACTACGGATTCAACATTGATTATGCATCCTAAGAGCTCACCCTCAAGCAAACGGTCAAGTAGAAAGAGCAAAAAAAACGGATTCATCTTGGCCAACCCAAAACCAAGACTATATGAAGACCTCAAAGATTAGTTTAAAAAAAATGGATAGATGAACTACCCAAAGTAGTCCGGGGACTAAGAACTCAAAGGATAAGAATACAAGCATTCAAGACGGCTACTCACCTTTCTTCTTGGTATACGGATCGAAGTTCGTTTACCAAAGAAAAGAACTTAATATGGACATCCCCCTGCATTGAGCAATATAACGAAGGAGAAGCGTAAGAAACCGTAAGACTAGAAATCGACAAATTAGAAGAAGTCGAGTCAATGCAACTCTACAATCGAAAAGATACATACAAGGATCAGAAGATATTACGACAAAAAGCGTTCAACCAAGAACCTTATAAGCCGACGATCTAGTTCTCGAAAAAAATACAAAACCCGATGGAAGACACAAACTACTCAAATTTTCATGGGAAGGTCCCTTCATAGTAACAAAAGTAACAAGACTAGGATCCTACTAACCGATGATTTTATGTAAGCCCCAATAAAAAATTCATGGCACATCTCTCAATTACGACGATTTTACTACCTAGATAACAAAGATATGTACTACTTCCTTCAACAAAGATTCATAAGAAAGATTACAAGATCCCAGCTTCTTTCCGACACTGCATCCCGACTTCTAGAATAACGGAACTCGAATAAGGACCTACGGTCCAAAAAGCACTCAACCTCCCACCCAAACCCCGATGAGAGCAAAAAGCGCTCGACCCCTGCAAACCCCGATGAGAGCAAAAATCGCTTGTGTTCCCGCGGCAAACCCCGATGAGAGCAAAAAACGCTCCTCCCCAATCTACTTTTCACAACCCCGATGAGAGTACGGCTCAAAAAGTCAACACTGGCCTATCCTAGCTCCTTTTTTTCGGACTAGATGAGAGCAAAGAGAAAGCTCGACCTGTCCCCGACTTCTAGATAAAAGGAACTCGGATGAGGGCCTACGGTCCGAATTATTTGTTGAAGTGCAAAATGGCTACAACCTAGCCTGAGCCCAACTATCCCGGGTTGTTTTCATAAACAACGATGAGAGTACGGCTAAAATAAAGTCAACACTCGCCCTATCCTAGCTCCTTTTCAGGACTAGATGAGAGCCAAGAGAGAGCTCGACCTATCCCGACTTCTAGAGAAAAAGAACTCGGATGAGAGCCTACGGTCCGAACTAATCATTAAAGACGGCTACAATATTAACTATTCTTAGATGGATTCACAACGCCAAAAAGAAGTACAACAGATAACAAAATATTCAAACATTTCAACATAGCAACAAGATATTTGGCCAAGATTCAAGAAATTTTATCTGGGAAGACATCAAAGTTCTATTACAACAAAAGTTTACTACTGATGATCATCACCATCATCAGCACGCACTGGCGTAATCTCTACAAGATCAGTAAACTCGTGAGCTAAGGGCAGAACAGCAGCTTCAGACTCCACGAGTGCTTGTTCATCCTCAGGAGTATGGGTCCCATCCATCACCCTATCAAGAGGAAAGTTGGGATCAACTACTCGGATGCGAGCCAAGACACCCTGGACGCCAAGCAACACTGTATCCTTGGCAAAATTGATGGTCCGCTCAGTCAATCGAGGAAGGAACAGAACCCAGGTCAGACCAACATCTTCAAAGCCTCCCTCAAAGATAGTGGCAAGACCTTGCACAGAACTCAACAAGGTTGACCACCTGTCTTCTGAAGCCTTCAGACGGACGGACAAGTCTTCAATCGATGCCTTAGCCTGCAAAAGATCTCGATCAGCACCACGCCTAATCAGTAGAGCCCGGGCTAAAGTTTCTTCAAAGATCCGCCTTTACCTTCTCCGAGTCATTGCGGAAGGTTTTTACTTCAAGCTTCAAAGCTTCAGTCTCTTCCGAGTACTTTTTCTTCAAAACTGCAAAAGGAAGCAGAAAGAAGTCAGAGAAAAAGCAGTAACAAAACTATACGCAACAAAAAGCATTTACAAGTGCCTTGGAGATCCCGAGAAGCCTTCTTCTCGGATTCAACAAAGAAGAACAACCCGAGCTCTCAAGGCAGTCTCCGAAGACTGACGTCCTTGACGCTCCTCATCAAGCGCCAGCCGCAGAGAAGCCAGCTCATCCAACAACTTCTTTTGGGACTCAGACGAGCCAAAAAAGAGGTTAGAATCATTGACATACTCCTGCACATAAAGAAAAACAAGGATAAGAAAAAAAGACAAGACAGAAAATAAAGCAAACAAGTCATCCTACCTGGAATTGTTCAGTAAAAGACTTGAATCCAGCCTCAAGCTTCTTAAGGCGAGAACTCGGATTGAAGTCTTCTTCCAGATCCTGCATCAGCTTCAAATCTCGGACAGAATTCTAAGGAGGATAAAAAGGAGACAAAGGAGGAGAACACCCAACCCTAGGATGAGAAGTTAGGGGTTGGGCAAGAGGCAACTCTTCTACTACAAAAGCAAATCGACTCAAATTACCCAAGAACCCCAAAAAAGAAGAAGTCCCAAAGACCAAGATGAAGCCACCACCGAGACAGAATCCACAAATTGGATGAGGATCGAGCACGTACACACGACCCATAGCTCCAACACTCACGGTCTTCTCGTAATCGAAAGCCGGAGCTAAGGACCTACAGGAACAAAAGAAGCTAAAGACAAATGATACAAAAAGGAAGAAAAGAAGTCAGCACTTACCTAGGAGCACGACGAATAGCAAGTCGAGGACGAGGAGGCGGAGGCGGCATAACCACATCCAAACCCACCAACAAACCGACGGTGGAAGGAGAAGGACCCGGCAAGGGCCCCAAGGCCGGAGAAGGAAAAGAAGTTGCACGGGGGCTACAAAAAGCCAAGTCAGAACAAAACAACAAACATGTATATATACCAAAGCCAAAAAGACAACACTTACCGACGAAGAAGAGGAGAATCATCAACATCCTCAGCCTCATCGTCAAAAAGAAGAACAGATACACCGCCTACCAAAGAGAAGAATCATGACTACTTTCCAAAAAAAGAGCGAGCAAAAGTAAAACCAAACAACCTCTCACCTATCAAAAGGTTACCTGATGGCTGAGGAGAAAGAGAAGAACGCGCCCGTTTCTGAGCCGCTGAAGAAGAAGAATCTCCCGCAGCAGGTCTCTTAGCACCGGCACGAGTAACTCAAGGAAGGGCCACCGGCTGATAAGGAACATACTGAAGAGAAGGCTCCATCAAAGAAATACCAGACAAAACAACTCGGTCTTCAATTACCTGATGACCAAGACCAGCCGGAGGAGCAGGAAGAGGAGCAATCTCCCCATCAACATAAAGGGAGGCATCAACGTTAAAATCCCTGCCAAAAGACTTCAAAAAAGACAAGAAACTAGTCAATTTCAGTCAAAAAGAACTCGGAAATACAGATATAAATAAGAAGAAACACTCACAGCAGGGGGAGGTTTATCAGCGGAGTACTCGAAACCAATCATTGGGACCACCGACGCGCCTTTCAAAATCTTCTGGAGACGAACAAGCATCTCTTCATCTGACAACTCGGTCGTGGCCACCATACGAGAGGGATCCTCGGCGCCCGAGTACTCAAACCAAAGTTCTCACGCGCCTTCAAAGGTTGTACTCGGCGACGGAGGTAACTTGCCACAATAGCAAAACCGGACAAGCCATTCTGCTTCAAGTACCTAATCCTATTGAAAAGAGGTTCAAGAAGAGACAACTCGGCAGAAGTGAGCTGCTCTCTCCCCACCGATCATTAGGAACAGGCGGGACCCCGAGTAGGTTTGGAGGCCGGAGCACCAAAGACCTCCATCAAGATTACCAAAGATAAAACCACTCGGACCGCCAATCCTTCACGAAATCAACAAGGACATACTCAAAGAAGTGGCTTGACTTACGCCCTTGCCGGAATTGATCCCACATCCACCAAGGGTGTGGAGGGAATCATTGCGGGGCTGCGGCTTGAGACGGAAAAGAAAACGGAACAGATTGAGGGATGGAGGAATGCCAAGGAAAGTCTCACAAAAATGGATAAAAACAGAAAGATGAAGAACCCCATTCG
Organism: Chrysopogon serrulatus; assembly: GCA_015844335.1. Classification (NCBI taxonomy): domain Eukaryota; kingdom Viridiplantae; phylum Streptophyta; class Magnoliopsida; order Poales; family Poaceae; genus Chrysopogon; species Chrysopogon serrulatus. The sequence goes on along the minus strand of JADLZL010003253.1, from coordinate 206,451 downwards.
GGGTAAGATCATGAAGAGAGATGGAAAAGAAGCGAAGAAAACGGTGGAGGAAGGAACAAGCCGGCAAACAAAGCCCGGCACGAATAAAAGAAACAAAAAGCACAATCTCCCATGGGCGGGGAACGGGACACGATGCTCACCAAAGCAACCCAACCGGAGAACTCCTTGGGCTGGATCATACCCAAGTCCTGCAGCTCAACCAATGCTTCTCCCGGGTAGTCGGGGCGGGGAAGTTCTTTGCGATGGCCTTCATAGCAAAGAAACTCGGGATTCAAATGCTCGTCGACCTCCTCCTCAAGAACAGACTTCTCAACTACCGACTTCTTGAAGCCACCTTCTTCCTTCCCATGCAACGAATCAAGCACCCAAACTAAGAGGAGGATGCGTGGCGGCAATGCAAGAGCAAAGATTTGGGGATTTTTTTTCTACGGCGCTAGGGTTTCAGGAAGCAAAGGCAAGGTGAAGAAGAAGAACAAGAATCCGCAGACTAATTTATAGACCGGTCTTAAAAGGCCCAATTAAGGGGCAACGGTAAAAAGGCCAACGGATACAAGGCGCAAGAATGAAAGGCCCAAGAAACCCTTAAATCACGGGATAACGGTCCGTATCCCGTTACCCACCAACGGTAAAATACTATGCCGTTACAAAGAAAGATAGCTTTACCAATATTATCATAACAAGCCGGCCACCAACAACTCCAGTCGAAGAAAGCCAGCCAACTTCTGAGCCAAAACAAGTCTACTAAAAGATATACGGTCTTCATATCAATCAAAAACAAGTTGGCTCGAAGGCGGACAACCATAAACACAGGAAAAACAACTCGGATCATTGCGGGATCAAATATCCTTCAATATTACAGGATACAAGGTTACAAGTCTTACAAGACCCATCGAATTCGAAAGAAATTCAAAGCAATAGCTACAAGGAACCCAAAGGGAATTCTGCCATAGAAAACAATTACGCAGAATCCAAAACCGTCCTCATTACGTACCCCGGACCACCTCTAAGGCGTAAATGAGCCGAAAGCGGATCCAAAGCAACTTTGATACACCAACACGGTGCATTCAAGATTGCCAAAAGGAGCACCGATCGATCAAGCATCACATCGGGCCTCTCCAAAAACAAGTCGGATCGAACCCCATGTGAACAAGAGAGCTCCAAATATGCGTCGGGCCGGTGGCTAATCTGCACCGCACGCCCCAAAAAGACTCAGTGCGACTCGGCAACCTTCCCACGCAGAGCATATGTCCGGCGAGTGGAAAAAGAAGAACTAAGAGTGCAAAATGACACATCATAAGGCACATCTCAAGACTTCTTCTACCTACCGAATGAGCCTCCAATCACAATGCTACTCCGGGATTAGTCCGCCTCTAATCTCTATCTTAAGAATTCTTCTACCCACTAAATAGACCATACCGGAAGAACAAGAAAGAAGCCCTGGGCTGTTCAATCTCACAAACTATCATTGTCACAAGAACAGAAGAAGCATACTACAAGACTCGAAAACAACCGAAAGGGAAGTGCAATTTATAGGCCAAGATCGGTGTACATATACCAAGTTCACCAATTCGAGAAGCATTGACAAGGACAATAAAAGAAGGCAAGAAAGAGAGCAAATGTAAGAGTATATTCCGGCATATCCCAAAGACAAAAAAAGCCTTTATACCACCAGCTACCAACGCCCAACCATAAAAAGCGCATAAAAGGACAAGAAAAAGCAAAGTCACGAGCCGTTGTCCAAATTCTACAATAGAAGAACCCTGGACAAGGGCTCGGGGGCTACAATTTCAAAGTCATCATGCTACTCTAGACCCTCCAAATCTTTGTTCCAAAAAGCAAGAGGCTCGGGGGGCTACACTCATTGAGTGCGCCAATAGGCGCACGTCAATCAAAAAGCCACCACCGGACTACTTTTGAGGGAAAGAATTCAAGCTCGGGGCTACAATTTAAAAGCATCATGCTACTTTGGACCCTCCAAAAAAAAAGCAAGAGGCTCGGGGCTACACTCAATGAGTGCGCCTATGGGCGCACGTCGACCAAAAGCCATCATCCGACTACTTTCAAGAAAAAGAACTCAGGAAAAGCTCGAGCGAGTCACGAACCTTCGCCTCATTTTTTACAAAGTACTCAGAAGAGCTCGGAAGCTACGCTTAAGGAAACACACTTACAACACCAAACAGGCTGAAAGCCATCGCCCGATTTCTTTTCTGACAAAAAACAACTCAGACGAAGGCTCGGGGGCTACAGGGCATACACCCTCAACTTTTTCTTTTTTTCTCAAGATCCTCCAGCTACTTATAAATAAGTAGCAAGAGGCTCGGGGGCTACACTCAATGAGTGCGCCTACGGCGCACAAAAGGGAACAATTCTTCACCTAGACCACTTCAAGCATCACTCCGTAAGCAAGGCGCCCCCGAGTTCTACTTCAAAATGCTCGGGGGCTTGTCGATACGGGGGCGTGAGACGGCTACTCACCAAAGACGGCTCCCGTCGGGACAAGAGCAAGAAGGACGGATCCGAGTAGAATACGGACCATCCTAGTTAGACGAATAGAAAGTAACCTCTATAATCGTAACGTAACACTTCATATGAATCCGACTAGGACTAGAAACCATAGCTCGGCTCTTTTTCTCTTATAAAAAGGAGCCGAGCACCCTCTTTGTAACAGTCGAACAACGCACAATCATACGTCAATCCAACGCAAAAGGCCAAGGCCGATCGAGTAGAGCTTTTACTCGACGACGAGGGCTCGAACCAGGATAAACCGTGTGTCTCTTTTGCGTGAAACCGCTGAGTTCCGGTCGTTCGCCGAGGTCCGAATCAATCGCTACGGGAACCCCGTGGTAGGCTATCGGTGGTCAAACACCGACAGCCGTATATTCGCAAAAAAGGCACCCGAGATAGGTCCTCCTCTCTCGCCGCTTCGCTCCCTCTCTCTCTCTCTCTCGAACGTCCTCCACGTGCGGTCCGGGCGAGGCGCTGGCCGTCAACGCCGTGGCGCAGCTGCACCGCCTCCCGGCAGCCGACGACACCGCCGGGCGGCGGGCGGACCGTCCCTAGTGCCGCCCCACGTCTGCATCATCGCTGTCCCAGCCCTGCAGCCGGGCGAGCTGTTGAGCGGGAGCTCAACATGCGGCCGCACCAGCCCGACTCATCGCCGGCGGTGCTCTCCATCTCGCCATCACGGCTCGCCGTCTGTCACCGCGGCACTGACACCATCGCCAGCCAGAGGGCGTGGCCGGGCGGCGCCGGGTTGGGGAGCTTCCCGCGCGCGTGCGTCTTGCCGCCGAAGATCATGGTGGTGGCGGAGCCGAGGCGAACCACAACGCGGGCGATGTTCCTGAGCGGTTCTAGGAGGCGCCAACTACTACGCCACTGCTTGTTCGATCGGAGCCCGCGTCGGCGGCGCAGCGAACCAAGATGGAGGCCACCTCTCTGCGTTCATGTCCCTTGCCGACCTCCTACACGGCGCTCTCCCCCACGCCGCCATCACCCTCGTCTCCACCCGTGCAATGTTGCGCTCCGGACTCCGCGGTCCAACTCGCCGTTCCTCGGCTTCCACGCGGCGCCTTCACCCCGGCGGACCACGGCCTGCCCCCCGGCGCCGGGGCCCGGTGGCCACCACGACGCCTGCGGCGTCTCCGACCGCTTCACGGCGTGGGACGGTGACCCTTGACCGGCTACCAGAAGGCGCAGACGCCTTCTTTGCCTCCCCGCGACGTACACGGCGGTAGCGCCGTCGTGCACTCGCTTCTGGAGCCACCTGCCTGTCCGCCCGACCCGGCCACCGGCCGCGTCCACCTGCGAGTACCGAGGTCGTGATCCACCGCCTGACTCTCCAAGCATGCGTCCGGCGGCCCGGCGTCGCCAGCCGCGGCCGCGGCATTCTACGGCCGGGCGATCCCTCTCGGCACGAGGCGGGCGCGGTGCTCTTGAACACCGTGGAGGAGTTCGAGCCCACGGGTCTCGGCATGCTACCAGCCGGTCGGGGCCACCTCCCGAGGCGCGAAGCGGCCGGGCGCAATGGGCGAGGAGGATGGAGGCAGCCGATGGAGCGCGTTGGGCTCAGCCACGCTGGGATGATGGAGGCGCGAAAGCCGCCGCAGAGCTGCGGGTGGGCGACGCCAAATGCCGGGCGTGGACTACGCTGTACTGTGGGCCCACGACGCCCATGGCTAGGCCTTCTTCTTCTGGCTGGCACCGCAAGCCGCTCTACTGTCTCCGCGTGGAAGCCGGGCGGCGTGTCGGGCTCACCTAGCTAAGCTAAGCTAGCTAATGATCGCAGGTGCTTTGCATGCATGAACGCACTTGTCTACTACTCTACCGCATGATTCGGGGGGTTTTTTACGAAAAGACCGCCTCCAAGCGCAGGCACGTTCCTCAACCGCCACGGTGGGCAGTCCACGTAGACAAAAAACTTGTGATGACGTCATCTGGACCATTGATGCACCACAAATCAAGGTTATGGACCTAAAAATACATTTTCAAACCTGATGGACCAAACCGACACAGCGTTACAAGTTAATGGACTATTTATGCATTTTACTCATTATCAAATATATTTTCATAGTAAATTAATTTAGAGCCATAAATATGAATATTATTCACTAAAATTTTGGTCAAACGTAAACAACTTTATCTAATACGCAACCCATAGTTACATGTTTTCGTGGATAGCAATGCAAGAAACTTGGGTTCCTGCATTTGGTCACCTTTGCTACTGAAGCTACTCAAACATTTGTATTGGCAGGGAGGCAGGGACCAAAGTTCCGTCCTGCAACATTAATGGCGTCCGTGGGCGTCTGTGGGCGTCATTTCCTTCCTGAAGGCATCGACATAGAAAGCACGCCTACGCTCCGCTCACGGCCGGCTCTCTAGCTGCCCCTCCGTCCCTTTGTGTCTTCTTGTTTATTCTATCTCCAGGGTAAGATTTGCCTAGCTGTCGGTCGTGGCCGAGCGTGCGGCGAGTGACCTCCTCTGATGTCTCTACTCCGTCGGCGCTCTCCTTGATGGTGTCAGAAAATCAAATGCTAGGTAGAGTTTCTATCACTACCGTCATTCCCAAGGATTCCTTCCCTCGGATGGCGTTCGATGATGGCACGTAGGCCTAGAACTGATGTCATCATCAGTTCAATGGGAGGTCGTCGTATCCATGATTATGGGTTTGCGTGTTCAACACCACTCTTAATCCCATTCCCCTTGTCGGCCCTCAAAGGAAGGGTGGTAGCAGAGCGGCGTAGTTATGAGGAGTGATGGAGGGCACAATGACTATAGTGAAACGGCGAGTATGCTGCTCGGCAGGGGCGCAAGTTTGACTTTCGGTTCACGTCTTTTGGCTTGTGTCCAGGCTTACCTTTGAGTTTATTTACGCATTGTTGTTGGTGTTGTAATTTCTCTCGCTCCCCTTTGTACCTCTGTGGAATATTTGTATGAGGATTGTCACTAATGCCCTTCCACCGCTTGCTGAGCACCTGTGGAATGAAAGTAGGTAGGAATCAATTGATTCCTCCGGAAGTTGCCCTAAAAAAGTATTTAAAAGGAGACCTAACGTTCACTAACTACACGGTCAATTATTAAACGGTTTTTCTGCGATCCAAAAGAAAGCGAGAATCTCGTCATTGTATTTGTTAATGTTTCCTTAATGAAATCCCTGGCATGACCGGAAGCAAGGCAAATGAGGCCGTGCCCATTCCATCACAAACAAGAGCAGCTAGCCATGATCGGAAAAGACACTAAAGCATACGAGCTCCTTGATTTCTATTCACTTTTTTTTTTCTCATTGATTGATGAGGTCACTGGCTTTGACGAAGGCAAGTGAGAGAAGTGCATGCTCATGCTTGCATTGGCAGGGTGGGATGTTCTTGACTGGCGCAGTGATCTGCATTTTCAGCTGCACAACGACCCACGAACAAAGCATTTTCAGGCTGCTACTGTCCACAAAAATCTACTAGTCTGTTTTAGAAATAACCCCAGAAATACATAGGAAAATCAGTCTTGTTTTCCTGACACGTACTCCACGGTACCAGTATCACTATTACTATACTGCTACCAGATACCAGTAGAGTTGGAAACACCAAGAAGAAGAAGAAGAAGAAGACTCATCATCAGGCGCCCCAGGCCGCAGGGACAACAAGCAGCGACTTGATGAGCCGGCCGGCGGCGACGACGGCGTGGATGAAATGGTCTCCGAGGGCAGGGTACCTCCTGGCGGTGACGAAGCGGCCAAAGCAGAAGCCGGCGACGAAGGGAAGCACGAACACCCAGACCACGAACTCCAAGATCGAGTCGAACCTGAACCAGCCGTCGGCGAAGGTGATGGCCATCGTCAGGACGGTGGCAGTGGCGGTGGCGCGGAAGGACCAGAAGCAGAGGGCGGCGCGGTCAAGAGCTAGCAGGGAACGGAAGAAGAAGCTGCCGGTGGTGCACTGCACTGGTGGGGATGCTGGCTAGCTAGCTTGCAGGCTTGCACGAGGGCCTCGCACAGGAGCAGCCTTGCAATGACTGAAAGGGGGGTTGCACTTGCAGCTGGTCTGTTCAGTTGGACTTCAAAGCCGGTTGATTTATTTTGAGAAAAAAATTATGTTTGTGTGCGTAGTGTACTAGTACTAGTACTGTGCAGTGTCCAGGAACGTTTCCAATTTCAAGCTACGTACATGTGTGCTTTGATTGATTGCCGTGAGAAACGAAAGGGTCTGGCTCTGGCCAGTGTCCACATTGGGAAAGATTTCACCGATCCGTCCCGTCACCGCACATGAGCTTGGAGCTCATACTGAACTTTGCAGCTTGGCGCTTTCACTCAATGGGCCATGGCCTATTTAAATTTTCACCTAGCTTGCCTATGAGACTATGATGGTCCCTATTAGCTATCCTACGACACCACTTTGATCACCTTTGCTACTGATGAAGAGCACAAGACAGAAAGCACGCGCTCAGGAACACTAGGTGATGTTCGTCCTTCAACAGCAAACTTGATAGCAAAGAGCATCACACTAGAGTTGGGCAGTTGGCAGAACTTCATAAGAAATTCTTGTCACAGCTACAAGAAACTTGGGTTCCTGCATTTGATCACCTTTGCTACTGAAGCTACTCAAACGTTTGTATTGGTATTGGCAGGGAGACGGGGACCAAAGTTCCGTCCTGCAACATTAATGGGATGGGCATGGGCATAGGCATAGGCATGTGTTTCCACAAAAATGAACAGCAGAAGCAGACAACCAACTTCAAAGTAAAGAGCATTTTACTACCATTCGCAATTTTACATTTTCAAACGGAATGCATTTTTTTAATGAAAAGGTAACCTAACTGAACAGCATCTGACCACCAGTGTAACCTTTTATCAGCAAATTCTTTAACACAGCTAGTGTTCATTCTATTTATAAGAACATAATCGTCTACTATCAGCTCGGCACACAAAGAGCATGAACTACTACTTCTGATCCAGTAGGAAGGAACTGCTGGAGGCCTCCCGAGGGGCTGACTTGGCCACTTCAGAACGCCTAATCTTCAGTTGACACACTCATTATTCTTCGTCGTCCTCATCGTCGTCTTCATTATCGATACCCACCCAGCGAGTAAAAAGCAAAAAGGAATTCCTTGAAGGTCACTGTTCCATTCTTGTCCCAATCCATTTCCTCTACATTTCACCAAAGGAGTAAATATCAGTGCAAACATAAAAACAGGTAACAGCCGTGACTGGACCAGGATAAAGTATTTTCATCAATCAACACTGAATCCTAAGCTGACAAGGGAAATTTCCAAATGTAAGAGTGAATATTCAAAGTGGGTGGTCTTGGGACTGAAATAAAAAATAAGTTGAAATCTCTAAAAGCGTGAAACTTGATCGTAGTTTATCATCACAGGTTAAAAGTAAAAAGGAAAGGAAAAACATATGAAGAGTTGTAACCTACATAAGCAACCTAGCCTTGCACAGAGAGAGAGAGAGAGAGAGAGAACGAACTGCTTATCCAGACCAAGGAAAGAAGTTATGGGATCGCTGTTTTCTCAACCAAAAGACAATGGTGTTCCTAGAAAACATGACAAAGAAAGCAATTGTGCACCAGCAAAGGATGATTATGGCAATTAGTTTGGAGTAAGCACTTTCATCAATGAACACTGAATCCAAAGGTTCCTGAATTGATAGAACAAAAAATCTTCAAAATGTAAGCAACAATCTTCATAAGTGATTCCTAAATATTGTAAAACTGTTGAAAACAGGGACTTGAAAATAGACGATCTTCTATCGCAGCTGAAAAAAAAAGGAAAAAGAACATCCTATGAACAGTTGCAGCCTACCGTGCTCTCAAAACGAGTAAAGAACTATCCAGCCACACCAAGGAAAGAAGGTATTCACATAATTGTTTCTCAAGAACAAGCAATGGTGTCTCAAGAAAAGAGGACTGACAAGTAGTGGCATACCAACATATGATGGTTGTAGTAAAAACCAACTGAGCTTTTTATTGAGAAACTAATAGAGTAGAAATTAGGGAGTGTGGATGATGGTGCCAGAGGAGATAACTCACCAAATCTTTTCATGCCTATGCGCCCAGAAGAGCGCTCTCCTCCAATGGTCTCATTTATTGCTCCTATCATCTCACTCTTACTGACATATCCATCTTTGTTCTTGTCCAAGAAGACAAATGACTCGACCAATGTCTCAAATGTTGGTTCAAGGCTACCTAATCCCATTTTTTTTCTCTAAAGCATCATGTCAAGGACATAAGCAATATCCAAAGGGACAGAATACAAAAAATACAAAATAGGATCCCAAGTTGAGGCATGTCTAATACTCTAATGTATCCTCATCATACAAAATACTCATACCATAAAGTTCAATAAGTTGTTTTTATCCATCAAAATTCTTTTGAAACCACACAGAAAAAAAACTGATATGATCTACTAATATGCCTTACTGTATGCAACAAGGCAACAGAAACATTAGTATACCATGGTTAGTTATAAATCTCAGGTAAAAACATACCACAAGGTTGATAACTTATTTTGCCGTAGAGATAGAGAAAGAATCAGACTTTGGAAAATTTTAGAAAATTGACACATTATGTGGATTTCTGCGCTAAAGAAAGAGATAAAGTGAACTTTGAAGTAGATATTTGCACTGTATCAAGGATACTGCTTCAGACACTGCAGGATCATTTAGAAGATAAACAAGGCATAGGAAGACAATAAACTCATTGAACTTCATGCCCATGTTTTCATAAATATCACATGCCTGAAACAGAGCTTTTATCTCCTCATCAGTTGATTCGATTCCCAATTTTTGGAAACAATGCTTCAGTTCCTGTTGATCTATTTCACCATTGGAATCTTCATCTGCATAAATACAAAACAACAAATGTCAGAACATAAAAAAAATGGTTTGATGAAACACCTCAACAATGATAGGTAATTTGTGGTCAGTATTCACATTTCATTTAGACAGGGTAAGTCTGGATTCTGGACACAAATTCCTCACATGGGGGCCAAAGCATGTCGAGGCTTGGAAGGAAGTAAAATGGGACAGAAATTAGGAGGTATATCTTGTGCTCAATTATTTTAATTGATTGAAATTTGTAGATGCATTTTCCCTAACTCTGCCAAAAAGAGCCATAACCAAGAAGGGATGTGTCTGGTGGATTTTGCCTGAATTCACTCCTTGGCATAATGCAATGCGCAAGATCCCATGGTAAATTTGGAGAAACAACTGCTATGTGCATGAGCATTTATCTGACCTCATTAGACCAAAGGCGGCAAGAGACTTTGGTCCTATAAACACTAGTGCGTTGTGTCCATGTATGGTGTGGCTGCACAGAATATGTTCTACATGGAGCACTACTCTTTGAAAAATAAATACCTTTTCATTGAATTAACAAAATAGGTGGAACATCATTTCATTCAGATCGACTCAAAACAAATTGTTCATGCTAATTTTGTCATCCAGTAGTTATCCATTAGATGAAGTAAACATATCTATGGGTATCTATAATTCAAAATAATACTGTAGAATGAAGACTACCCAATGTTAATAACTTGTTCAGGGCTGCCTTGATTAAATTTACATATTTCAACTATACATCCAGTTTTATGTCAAGTTTTGACCATTAAATGACATGACATGGTACCATAGTGCTGGTTCAGATAGAGGGGCAAAGCTCACCAAACTGTTGAAAGATAGTTCTGCATTTTCTCAAACTCTCGTCGATTTTAGGAAATTTCATAATGACACTATTGAATGATTTCACAGAGGTTCCTTTTCTTGCTCTCTGCTGCATAGCTTCAACCATCTTCTTCTCTAACTTCGACGATGGTGAGCTGTGCCTTGGCGAGTCACCACTAATTACACCTCCCATTTCCGCAATTTTGATGATCTTGTATGGTGCCAAAACTTCCTTGCCTGGAGACGTAAATAATATTCATAGTGAGAAATTGGCAATATCCACTAACCTAGGCTTGAGATGAACTAACGTTAGGAGGGGTACTAAGCCAGTGCCGCTAGAATGAAAGGTACTGATCTCAAAAACTATAAAAGACAGTTTACCAGACATCCTGTAGATCAAGAGATGAAAAAGAGAGATCTAAAGAACCATGATGATGCTAAAAACAAGATCTTGTCCTCATAAATGTAACAAGTTATTTACATAGTAAATTTAACTTTTATCAATCAAATTCAGTGGAAAGCAGAAAATATTTAAAAATACAAAACGTGTACGATTTGTAACATGCAACAAAAGAACAACCATTTGCAACATGCAACAAAAGAACACCAGCACTGATAGCGGCAAAAACTATATATGATGCATGTCTGTGGCATTTCACCAAAATTACCATCAAACAAAAACTGAAGGGTTCTACATGAAGAAAACAATTGAGGCTTTCTGTTTTCTTAAAAAACGGAGAAAAAACAACTAATGTTGCAAATGGAGGTTAGGCTACCGACTACCGTGGCCCAAGGAAATTGAAAAGGAAGCTACGCCGATCGACGCAAGCAAACGAATTCGAACCGAACAACCTGATCGGAAACAACATTGAGAAGGAACTTGAGAATTAGGGGCTCGCACACGGCAGCGAAAAGATCAATATTATTCCCGGTGCAAAATGAACGATCTTTCTTTCAAAAAAAAAAAAGAACGATCTTTCCACAAAAGGGCACACAACCGCCACAGAGCCGAGGAAAGTTGGATAGCTTCCTTACCGAGGAGAAATCCGACTGCGGGAATTCTTCAAAAAAAATCCGACTGCGGGTGGATCGATCTCCAGCTAGCACTCACTCCACCGGCAGGGCCGAGGGGCGACGATCGACGGGGGACGCCTGCTGCGCCTGCGGGCGAGTGGTGGAGGGAGGAGGAGACCGGGAAGGGAGGCGCGGGTCGCGCATGCGGTGGGAGGGGGAGGGAGGGGCTGGCTGCGCTCGCGGGGATCTGGTGGAGTGCATGGGATGGGTGGGGGGGGGATGGGGGGGATGGAGAGAAGGAGAAGCAGAGGCGTGTCCAGCGCCGAGGACGGTGGGCAGCCCACGAGATCAGACGCCCGGTGTAACGCATGCGCGCGGCGCGCGAAACGCCCGCGGCGCGCCAGCTCCAACTCCAACATACGTTCCTCCTTCTACCTGCTGCTGATGTCAGCATAGCACAACGATGACGTAGAATTCTAAAAATGTCGTTTAGATTACTACTAAAATAACATACATATGCAGTAAAAGGATTGATAATATATATGAAAAATTGATATGAGATTTAAATGTGTGACTGTGCACATACAGTCATTAGCGGATCCAGGACTAAAAAGAAGTCCGGGCGAGACTTAAGACACATATAAGGGCATGTGATTTGTAGCTTGTGGCTAATGGTGCTGCAACATATGGCTAACTGCGCGTCGGCGTCGGCATCGGAGCCTGGGCGGGTGCCCAGGGTTGCCGGACCCTGGGTCTGCCAAGAAAGATGGGCGTGGCGGCATGAATACTCTCAAGCGGTCAGGACATGACATGAGTATTGTGGCGCCAATGAATGTTTTGTAACTCCAAACTCAAAGCAAGAAGGTTTAGAATAAGGAATGGATGAACATGGAAGAGAATCAGAGATCGAAGAAAGAAATTTTTGCTCTTTAATATTATGTATAGAATAGATGAGAGAAACCTATGTCTTATTATTATAAGCTAATCAAGTGAAATCGTGTTGATACGTGACAGGTTAGGCTCTAGATGAGGAGCACGCAACCATGTTCTAATATTCTCCCTTGTCTTCTCCGCTCCCACCTCATCATCTTCCTCGGCCTTGCACGTCCCACCTCCACCTTTCACGCCCACTCACCCCCCCCAACTAATCTCAATTGGTGGAGAAAAATTCACGAACCTCACTCCCGTCGCGAGCTCTTCCAACCAGTTGTCTCCTACCACTTGCTCACGCGAGACCTCCACAACCTCATTCGCCATCCTCTGCCTGTCAGTCACCACCATCAGACCCTCTCCCCCTTCTAAGGCCGTCGGCCATAGAGCCCCCTAAACCTAGAACCCTAACACCAGCAAACTTTGTCTCCAGCAGAGTAAGGCAAGCAATGGGCTTATGGAATACGGAGCTCATGGGCCATGAAGGCATGCACTTCATGTGACATGTCGGCTGTCGCTTGATAGATTTTGCGAATCACGTGCTTGTAAGGAATGAATTAACAAAAAGAGTAAATTGTATATACAATTCAACAACTTGGCCGTTGGGTGTAAATTATTCTAGTAATTTATAAAATGCTCAATTTAGTGTAACAACTTGGAATGTGAGTATCGCAGAAAAAAACTTGGCATGTGGGTGCAAATTGGTCCAACAACTTGTAAAATGCTCGATTTAGTATAACATCTTGGCACATTGGTGATCTACGGTCCAAATGTTACAAATACGATATATTTGGACTGTATTGTGTCATTTTAGGATTTATACTCCGGCTTCTAATGTTTTTTGTATGTAGAGACAAAATATCTCTCACTTTTAAAGTGAATATATTGTTTTTTAATTTAAAAACAAAATATCTTGTCTTGGATAACTATATCACCATTGCGATGTGAATATTAATAGGTATATAAATAATTATGAATTATTTGTTTCGAGCTGAATATACCATCTCTTTGTGGTACAATGTGACCAAATAAATCATTGTTGCAACATTTGGACTATGGATGCACTAATTTGATAAGTTGTTGTACTAAATTGGGCATTTTATAAGTTGTTGGACTAATATGCACACACTTACCAAGTTATTATACTAAATTGACTATTCTAAAAGTTATTGGACCAATTTGCACCCACCTTTCAAGATGTATTGTGAGTGCAATTTACTCTAACAAAAAATGTGTTCATAATTTCTCAAGCCGAACAACCAAAAGAACTACCTAATTAGTGGAACTTTCACCGATCCAAGATCGGTTGGGTTACTCCAGTCAGCGAGATTACAAAATAAATAAAAACAAAACATATATAAATAACGCTCCACGGTTAGTGTAATCATGTCCAACAAATTAAATCCTCTAGACGACTAGGACAACACCGAATAACAAGACATCGAAATAATTATGCAATGACGGATGAGGATGAAACCATCAAACCCATTTCATTTCACCATCAAGCCGTTGTCAGCTAGGATGCAAGTGGGGGGGGGGGGAGGAAATTACATGCAACAGCAAGCCAGAGATGGCACTTACACTTGTTTTAGGCACTTGCAAGATGATACAAGGGCGGGCTTTCTCAGCTTTCGAGCATCCTGGCATGCTACATTGTAGTCGTGTAACATATATGCACCTAGGGTTATATAGGTTACAACGTGGTAATGACCACAGTAGGTCAGGATAAGGGAGAATTTGTGGTTTAAGTAGACTTGTCAGAGCTATGAAGTTGTAATCCCTCCAGACGATCTATTCCTCTTGTGCCTCGGAGATTGCCCTAGGCACATCTTCAAACGCTGAGATAGGCTATCTCCCATCTCATCCTTCTCGCGCTTAATCTTCTTCCACAGTGCTTGGATCTTCTTCTGCTTAGCTTTCTCAATCGGTTGTTTCCTCTGGCTTAGTTGTCTCTGGCTTGTTCTTAGAGGTGTAGCCAAAGCCTTGACTGTCAAATTCTATGATGCACGGAACAATAACTAGATCAGATAATCTTTTTTCATTGAACATATCAAATCGGTAGATGCCAAGAGTTAGAAACAAGCCAACTAGTGACAATAATATCTCTAATTAAGATATCAGTCACTGGATAAAAAAATTGTCAAGCAAGTGAAGCAATGTACTACCTGCTTATCATTATTAGTGCCTGAGAATGATTCATCACTGACTGCTCCTAAAGATGAACATCTGCCCCAACTTTCTCTGTTAGAGCTTGTGAATGAACATGACTCCTCATTGCGCCTAATTGTTTTATCCTGTAAGAAAGGAAGGCTTCTAATTAGACAATTTGCAAGGAAGAAGTGCATAAGCCTTAGTTCTCAACACTTATAATGTGTTTCTTAGTACACTCATTGATCTAACATCTCTGTATCACGCTTATTACAATAAACAATTTAACACATTAGATAGTCTAGTGGAAGCCATAGAATGCATTTCATGGAAAAATTGCTAAACCTGACTAAAAAATATAGAGGCTCTAAATTGTGTGTAAGCTTACTTCAAGTTATACAATGAACTTTACCTGCAATCGTGCTCCAACACTACCCCCATCAATCTCTGATAAGCTGCGATTTTCATCTAAAAGAAAGTCCTGGAGCTAATGGAATACAGAAGGAAATGAGGAAGGGAAAAGGTCTTCACATCAGACACAGACAAAATATCAAGAAACTTACCAAGTCATTCTCATTCTTAATGGAAAGTTGATTCATGCTATTAGACAACAATTCAACTACAGATGTGCTATCTGAAACAAAATAAGGTTAAACAATTAGTATAAAACAAGTTGTCATAACATTACAATTTATAAGTAGCTAAGGGAGCTGAGACCACACCATGTGGGATGTTAGGGGCATCTGTTGATGAACTGCAGGCTGCAGTGTTTGCTGACCGTAGACCATTGATGATTTCAATGAAGAAACTCTGCAAGAATTGGGGGGTCACGAAAGTGGGGTCACGAAAGTGGTTCCTTAGAAGTGATACCATATAAGATACATTTTTAGGTTCCATTGGAGTTTTGCAATGGGCATTCCTTTAATTTACCTCATTGGTTATGTTATCAACTTTAAATGCTCCCATATGAAGCTTTGATCGTGTTACAGGCAGTAGAGGAGGATGCAAAGTTTTATAGAAGAATATAGAAACTGAATCATAATATGATTGAGGTCTTTGGGAATTATGATCACCCTCAAATTTAATTATATTTTTATCCCCCTGCACACAAACAGGCAATGAGGTGAGAATGGCTAGCATGATCTGGAGTAGGAATAATCGACTACCAATCTCCATAGTTTTAGTTAAATATGATCTGGCATCTATTTAACTCTTATGAAGGAAGCTAAGTAAACATTTACCCCATATGCCTGGTGAATACGATCACAATGGTGAGGCTGAATAAACATATCACTCAAACCATGTCCAAATAATGCAGGGATAAACGTCTTGGGAGCCAACTGGTTATGAAAAGAGAACACTTTAGTTAGAATGACTTGAAGTATAAGTAGGTTCTTCCAAAGTTACAGGAATTGTGCATGAATTACAACATACAGAGATCTCAACCATAAATGACTCAGACTAATAAAGGACTAGAGATGTGTAAAATTGTAAATCATTGCAATAACCAGATGGTCAGTTGGTCACTATTGACAATCAAGAAAGTAGAAACTCTCAAACTAAGCAGTCTTTGGGTTATTTTAAAAGAAAAAGAATAGATAATGCAAAACCTCAACTCTAAAATTGCTCATACCTATTTAAAGAGATTCTCAACAAACACATGTCAAATATATACAAAGGAAGAAATGAGGTTTCCTAGAATTTTACTAGAAATTCTACAATTATAGAACACCTTACATGGAAAATGCTACAATTTGAAGAAGTGGTCCTAACTGCATAAAAGATCTATAGAAGGAATTTATTATGATACTACCATATTAAAACAATTAAACAAATAGCTTATTGTTATCATTTATCAGGTCTATTGTATTTAATATTACAGCAACATGATATGGATAATACAATGCAAAAATATAAACACGACTTGTACAAGCAAAAGGCAGTTTTGTGGCCATCATGAGTTCAATTCTTCTTTGTTTGGTATTAAGGCTTCAAGGATCAAGTTGTGTTATGGAAAGATAATGTTTAAGGAAGTATACCTTTAAAACATTAAGATCCATTATGTCAAACTTAGCTCTTTTCTGAATGATTCGCCGCATGTAATGTACAGCCATCTTAACCTGAAAGGATGGATTTTAGAACAACCCAGTAAAACTTTATAGTTATAGCTATGATCCCTAGGATTGCATATTCTTGTGCTAGCAAGGATGTAAGATGGTATGGAACTTCACTAGACCTATCAACTACCTTATCCTTTTACACATTCTATAAATTTATTCTAATAATGATAATGTGGATTCATCTATTAATCAATAAACTGGGAAAGC
Organism: Chrysopogon serrulatus; assembly: GCA_015844335.1. Lineage (NCBI taxonomy): Eukaryota > Viridiplantae > Streptophyta > Magnoliopsida > Poales > Poaceae > Chrysopogon > Chrysopogon serrulatus. The sequence goes on along the minus strand of JADLZL010003253.1, from coordinate 189,882 downwards.
TCAATACAAAGGAAAATAAAGCAACTCCTGTCAGTTTATGCTTCAAAGTTAGCAATTGTAAATCATATTAAGACACAAGTCCCCATTTATTATGCCAATACACCTTTCTACCATTCCCATGATATACATTTCAATATAGAAGTAATGTATGCAGAAGATGTACTGGTCATACCGTGAATTTAGGAACTCGAATTTTGTAAACATAAACAAGTTCCATCATCAAGTCATACAGGTTAGTGAAGGCACTATCCAATACCATGCCAGCAATCAAGGGGTCCTCTGCTCCATAGAGTAGGCTGCATTTACATTTGTATACAAAAAATTGTAATGAATTACAGGGGACAACCATCAAATGGTGATGAAATATTTGAGCAATGACATAAACTTATAAGATTAAATACAATCTTAAGCATATCAACTGGAAAGTGCAATGGAAGAACTTGCAAACTGCTCCAAGATAATGAATTACATGAATTGAAATAGAGAGATCATGCACCAAGTAAAAAGAACAAACTTTATCTAAAATTACCAATTACCATGTAACAGCACCCATTGATCGCCCCCAAAGGCCTACACTGGAAACTTGTTTATTGTCCCGAAGACATGACACCACGCATTTGAGGTCCTCTTTCTAGAAGTAAATTGTTGGGAATTTTAGAAAGGTTTGATCGCCTAAAATATGAATGCGGAATAAGGGAAGAACAATGCTGATACTGATTATATACCTCATGCCAACCCAAGCTGACATAATCCCCACCTGATAGACCTGACCCAGAAAAGTCAAGTGTGAAAACAGTGATATTTGAAGGAAGAAGTATTACAGTGGCTTCATTTGCGTCTGCTCGGCATCCGCTGCATTTAGTCAAAGCAAAATTCTATTTAATATTCCAAAAGATACCAGTGATTGTTTTTGAGCTTATGAATCATATAAATAAAGGAGTGCAAAAAAAATTATAACTGTCTTAAAAATGTTAAAAGAAGGAAGCACCCTATGAATTGCCAAACATATGCAAACATGGAGCATAAAAGTTAAGTACCTATTTCCGTGGCAATAGATCACACATGGGAGAGCAGTGTTTTCTGGGATAAAAGCCGGAACATAGTGGCTGCATTTTAAGATATAGCCTCTTGCATTTGTAAGCTGCCAGGTGCAAGTTACAATAAGGTTATCAATAAAGATGTTCATAATTGCCATCAAAATTGCTATCAGCAAATAAAAGATAGAAGAAACCTCGATAAATGGTCTCCGTACTTGCCTCCAAGTCTAGTCGTTTGTATTTACGTCCTCCGAGAATAAATTCTTTCTCCCATAGATACTGATCTGGATTATATTCTGACCTGCAAATTAACACTCATTCAGTTTCAATAAACCAGATACATGGATGAATCCTTAACTCATTTAATGAATTTTTTCCTACAATAGGAAGCCCAAATTTTATTATTTAAAGCAACAAAATTACAACCACAGAAAGTTCAAAGTATCAATGTCATAGATCCCACCCAACTAGCATCCATACTTTCATCGCAGAGGACCAGAACGCATGGAACCACCTCAAATCCCCAATAACCAGAGTTGCTTGCCTCCCCAATAGGTACAAGCAGCACAAAATTATCAACTTTATACTATACATGGCCATTGGACAAGATCATAGCACACAGGCTGATAGCTACCAGTGTTGAGCAAGATGATCATATAAAAGGTACAGAAGCTACCAATGGATATGTGAAAGGTGCAAAGCCATTGTTCAGTTAATTTTATCATTACACTAAATCATCTTTGCAACCAAATGTGGGGAACAAAGAAGCATTCCATGTTCCAATTAATACTTTAGAAAAAGCATACACATCCATCCTCAACAAAGCAACACTTTACAACTGTGTTCCAAAAAGGCACATAAAGCATGAACATTGCAACCAAAATAGAAAGGTACATCATCAAGTGGGAGCAGCCAACAATTGTCACATGATCACTCCTCCCAGTGAGGATCTCGAATTGGTAATTCAAGCAGAAACACTAAAAAGACAGTTAAATTGCCCTTTTTTCAAATAATGTTATATACATACTTATAGAAGTTCAGCTATGAGATCCTACCACATGCTTATAGAAGTTTAGGTACACATAGCATGACAGATTGACAACTTCAACGAATATGCAATTTTATCTAATCCTAACTTTAATGGCACAATGTACAGATTCGCAATAACATAACCATGAGTTTATGTACCATCATACAGACTAGCTGAAACCATTAACTAACTATCCTCAATCTCATCATGATCTCACCCTCCATTGGGAATTTAGAATTGTGCATTTCCAGGTATCACCTGTCCTAAATGTCCCTTGACAACGCTAAATAAACAACAACAACAATGCTTGCAGACATGCACATTGCCAGAGAACTAACGGTAGCATTGATCCCACTCCTCTCCTTCTCCGATTGAAAATAATATGGTTGGTCACATCCAATGCAACGTTGTAATTGATGCCTAATACGACATAATCAGCAAATGCAACCATTCTCAGGAAATTTGGTGGGATAGGGTGTACCGGGGCGGTCGGATGACGAAATTAACGAACTGCTCGATCATGGCGCCTACCGGCGGCGCGTGGTGCTCCTATGCTGCGCCGCGGTCCGTCCAGCGCTCATGCACCACCACTCAGCTCCGTCCGTCCTCCTCTTAGAATTACGCCCCCCGCATGTCAGGTGGAGCCCACTAAAACCGGACGAATCCTCGTCGGAGCCGCCTCGGATTTGCGGGAGCCGCGCCTTCCCTCTACCTCACCGGATCCGGCTGCCCGAGGGGATCCGGGAGGGGAAGGCGGTGGTTGGGGAGGCGGGGGAAAAGGAGCGAGAGGGAAGGAGGGAGAGGAGGGCGATGGCCGTGGACGAGCGAACAAATGATTAGAACGTTAATGAAGCGGAGGTAATCGTGGGAGAATTTTAATTTTGAATTCTTTTTTACATGTTTAATTCTAGTCTTAGTCATGGATGGTTAGCGGTTGCAGGTGTAGGCCAGGGCAGCATATACTTGCTGTGTGGTTTCTATTGGGAATCGTTTTATGGATCAATCACACAAACACAAGGACATAGAGTGAGAAGGAAAAAGAAATTCTTTATGCATTCACCTTTTTATTTTCATTGTTGCATACAATGAAGGTAGCCTCTAATTTATAGAGATGAGGTTGTCTTATATATGAGCTTCTCTAATATTGTTTCCGTCTCTTATTTAATTGGCCATCATTCAAAGTCTTTTATTCATATTGACTTTTCAACTTTGATTCACAATACTCACCTCTTATCTTTGTTGAGAAATCGTGTTATCGATCAAGCACACAAACATAGGTACAAGAATACATGGACATAGAGTGAGAGGGAAATGAGAGTTCTTTCTGTATTCGCTTTCTTTCTTCCCTTGTTGCATGCAGTGAAGGTGACCTCCTATTTATAGACAGGAGGTTGTCATGTACATGCTTATACTTTGTTTTGCTCTCTCATTTAATTGGCCACCATTTAAAGTCTCTTGTCATATTGTCTTTTGGACTTTGATTCACAACATTTTCTAGCTATGGATTTATAGGATCTTTTGTGCTCTCCACGCTGAAGATTTGTTTGTGTAAAACTTTTTTGCGACATTCCATATTTGTATTCATATAAGTTACTTGATCGTAATTCTAGGCCTAGTTAAATAAAGCCCCTCTTTTGCTCGAAAAAGGTTACTTGCTCATTTTTTTTACTCAAACGTGTATATGTTTTTGCTAAATTAGATGTATATTAATCAAGTTCATGGTATGTACCAAACTGATTGGTCGAGAAAAATTATAACTACTTTTAAAAGTATATTCTTATGTAGAAACAAAATCGAGAGGAGGAAACCTGATTGCACTACATTAAATATGTTGATCAATGACGGTTTCTAGGTGACATATTACTCATATGTATTTATAGGTTACTAGTAAGGATAAGGATAGTTTTTTTTTTTCCTTTGGTCAAGTAGGTATCTGTTGGACAATGAGGATAAGTAGAAGCAATATAGTCTTGAAAACAAACTAGTTTCTTTTTAGCATTCTTGCTAGCATTTGTATTTTAATTGTTGATGGAAAGTAATAGAGACAAGGTAGGGATTTGGTAACCACGAAACAATGAGATATCCTAAGCAACTCTTAAATGAATATCCAACCATATGAAGTTATGAACATGTTATCTGCGCTCTTTTTTTTTAATAACATGTTATATGTGCTCTTTGGGCTACCTGTGAATCGTGATCCTTAGATGTGTGACATTAATCCACAAGATATGTCACTTATGACTATTTATTTTGCTTCCAATATTTGATAATTCATCCTAGAATAAGTGTATTTTTAGATGTCCACCTAATTCAACTTTGTCTTACTATCAATACTTCCAAAGTGCAACATGTTGAATATTTTGATAAGAATAAATATATATTAACTCCATTCAAAATTATAATTCATTAGACTTTTTAACCCTAATTTGTCCACTCGTTTTATTCAAAAAATTATGAAAATATCATATTTTTTTTGTGGCTTACTTTGTTAATAGAAGTTCTTCAAGAATAATTTAAATTTGACTATTTTTGTAACAATTTTTTTGAATAAGACGAATGGACAAATTTTAAATAAAAAATCAAATAAACTATAATTTAGAACGGAGAGAGTAGTTTTCCAACCAATACTGATCTCATCTAAGAATTCTATCTATATACCTAATAATAAAGAAGAAAAACTTTTCACCTATTTTTTTTGGTCCACCTCTTCTTTTTCGTCCACCTCTTTTTTCGTCTAACTAAGAGATCAATTCGGTTACGTTTAGTTTTTACTGGCAACATAGCCGAATTCGCAACAATTGCTCAGAGCATCGGAATAGGAATTCAATTATCATCGGGTAAACCAACCGCCGCCGTGCTTTTTGGCTGTTGTCCGTCTCTTCTTCAGATACTAATAGGATTAGGACTAGGACTCTATCCAGCATGTTGTCTGCTTCAAATACCAATAGCATTAGACTAACCGCAGCGGGAGCGGTAAATGCATCCGGTACTAGCCGCACACATGCCATCTCAGCTTTTACCGGAGACAATGTCTGCCGCGGTGGGGGTACTCCATACTCCACGCTACGTCTTGCGTCACGCCAGAAAATGGAGCGATACTTGGAAGAATCTGTATGCATGCACGGGACGAGAGACTAGAGAGAGAAGATGCATGCAGCCACGGGCCCCACCGTTTTATTTGCTAAACAACATTATAACTCACAAGCGAAAAATTCAAATTAAATTCCGATTGCACCATTAAATTCGTTGTAATAAATTCTTCAAAATAAGATGTCACATAGATATATTTAGATAAAGTGATAAGTGGGTCCTATAGTGGATAGAGTATGGTATAAAGGATAGATGGATGCGGAAGAATTAGATATAGAAGAAAGAATCTTGCTGACTAGGCAGTATAGAGAAGAGAAATAGAGGACGATGAGTGCGGATAGCCTTAGTACTAGGACTGTGCACACGGCATGTTGTGTGCCTCATGGTTGCCCCCTCAACTGAGTTCAAGTCCAGCACGAGTTGACGTACAGATGCAAAAACAAGAGCAAAAAGGATGAGAAGGAAGAAAACTACGAGTCCATGCGGCTCCAAATTAGATAGAAGAAGAATTCCAAATTGACTAAAAATAGAGTCATATAAGATCTATAAGTAACACCTAAATTGCACCCCAAATCAAGTACAAGTCGTCAATAGAATCCTATCCCAAATTCGACCAGAAATCGCACCTTAAAGCAAATACAACCAGTCAATAAATTGAGCCATCAATGGACTGCTCCTCCACTTGGTCAACGACCGGATTCACAGGGCAATGATGATGAGACGTCGTAGAGTCACGAGTGCAGGCTGTGACGAAAGGTAGCATCAAGTTGCGAGGGCAGGCAGCAATAGTGTCGAATCACGAGCGCGGACCATGACAGAGAGGCGGCAACGATTCTGGAGGGCGGGCCGCGATGACGTCGAGTCACATGGTCACGAGTCGCGGCGGCGTCGAGTCACTACCGCGAGCCGCAACGGCGAGGTGGCGTCGATTCATGGGCGCGAGGCCTCCATTGCTCCTCCCTGTGTGTGGGCGTAGGGCTCCATGGCTTCGATCGTGTGGACGGGCACACCGGAGGCGCACAAGAGAGACATGGAGGCAGAGGTCCAAGCGGAAGCAGACGTGACTGAGGATCATGCCGGAGGCGGAGGTCCAGTATCGGGTGGACGCGGGACGGACCGATGATCACGAGCTGACAAGGGAAAAGAGAGGCGTGAGGAGAAAAAGGAGATGAATAAATAAAAAATAAAAAAGAAGCGTGGGAGCGCTCGAGTTCACGGGCACCACAGCCGGCCCCATACAGCTCCTCTGGTAGCGGCGAGCTGGGATAGAGCTCGAATCCACCCCGGCACACTATAGGCGCTATAACTCCGCCTCGCCGAACACACCCGGCGGCACATGTGCTGGACGAGTAGAGATGAGAGCAGGAGGATGAGAAAAGAGGACTACAGGACACTGGCGAAGTAATGGATAAGCTCATTCTACATATTCATGTGAAAAATAGCAACAATGTGTATTTGAAGGACAAAAGAAAGCTGCAAGTATGTTTATGCTAGCTTCTAAAATCTATCTGATGGATCCAACATAAATCTATTCAGGATTATAGCCTTTATATGACATTAATAAAATCATTTTGATAATTTATCATTTATTTTGACAAAAGATATATCTATATAATTATGAGTTAACTGAATTAATGTCTTTGTCTCTCTCGTTGCAACGTACAGACATGTTTGCTAGTAAGTACATTTATTTAGGACGGAGGATCTATAATATACTAATTTTTTTTTGAGCAGAACTACACATCTTTATTCATGGTTCGATGTATAGTGATTACAAATACCCACAGGCGGGTTCAAAAGCCAGACATGGCGACCGAAGTCAACATAAATGGAGCTACAAACGATGTTGTGAGCATCGAAATTAGACTCTCTACTCTCATGAGCAAAGACTACTTTTGAGAAGGCTGCTTTCCGGACACGAATCTCCTGGATCACTTGGCCGTAGGTTCCTCTGAAATCTCGTGAAATATTCTTGACCACATTTTGGCTGTCACATGCCACCTTGATCTCCTCCGCTTGGATGTCTAGTGCTAACGATAAGCCCTCCCTACAGGCAATCGCTTCCATTGTTTCAGGGTCCGTCACACCCCTCAGCACCAAGACAGATGCACCCAAGAAGTGGCCCGTGTCGTCCCTTGCAATGGCAGATGCTGAACTCTTGTTCTCATTCTTTGATAGCGCTGCGTCTACGTTGATCTTGATCATTCCAGGGGGGCGGCGGTATCCATCTTGGTACTCGCCTAGGTGCCAGCCGTACCTGAGCAGGCTTTGGCTTCTCCTCAATCAAATCCTCGATGAATCTGTCCACAAAGTTGTGTGTTGACATTGGGCTTTGGTACTCGTTCTCGTGGATTGCTTTGCGACGAGCATACCAGATCGCCCACAGCACCACTGCCACTCTTACTGAATCCGCCCGAGACATAGACTTGAAGCACTCTGCAAGCCATGCTCTAGCGTCCCCTTCATCACTTGCACTAATCTGGTGCAAATATGATCCTCCTCCAGTGCCCATATGCACCGCGCCACATTGCACTCGATCAGAGAGTGCCTCCACGAATCGTGTGCTCCACAAAAGAAACACGCACTAGATGGCGCCATGTTCCTATGCTGAAGAACTTCCCCAACCGGCAGAGAGGCACGAGCCAGTCACCAAAGGAACATGTTGATCTTGGACGGAACTCTGGCGTCCCAGATAGACCTCCACTCTGCTTGATTAGCCTGCAGATCAGAACGCCCGGCAACACCCCTCTCAGATTCCGAAGCCTGGAGACGACGCTGCAAGAGCATATAGTATGCCGACTTAACTGTAAACAGACCTCTTCTATCAGGGTGCCAAGCCCAGAAGTCAGATTGCCTGTTTGTACAAACTGGTATGTTGGCAATTATCTCAATATCAGCTGGGGTGAAGAACTGATGTAGTTTGCTCCAATCCCACGTCGCCTCCGTGTTGTTCATGAGCTCAGACACGAAGAACGGGGGATTTGGCGTAGCAGTCCGAACAGGTCTGCGGAGATTACCTGACGGAAGCCAATTTGTCGTCCAGATCGGCGTCAGCTCTCCCGTACTGATCCTTCTTATCAAACCTTGCTTGAGCACCTCGCGACCATCTATGATTGAACGCCAAATTCTGGACGGAGAGGTACCCAATCCTGCATCCAGAAAATCATCATTGGGGAAGTATACCGCCTTGAGAACTCTAGCGCTCAGGGACAGCGGCTCTTGCAGAACTCTCCATGCTTGCTTTGCCAAGAGAGCAAGATTAAATAATTCCATGTCCCTGAAGCCCAGTCCTCCTAACGTTTTTGGTTTAACCATGGAATCCTATGCAACCCACGCAGTCTTCCTCTTGCCCTCCTTACTGCCCCACCGCCCAGTCCTCCTAACGTTTTTGGTTTAACCATGGAATCCCATGCAACCCACGCTGTCTTCCTCTTGCCCTCCTTACTGCCCCACCAAAACTTCCTGAGTAGACTAGTTAAGTGTTCACAAAGACCTTTTGGAAGCCGGAAGCACAGCATGGAGTACGTAGGGATGGCTTGAGCCACCGATTTTATTAAAACCTCTTTACCTCCTGCAGAAAGACATTGGCCTAGCCAACCTTCGACTCTGCTCCAAAGCCTGTCCTTGAGATATTTGAAAGCGCCAATAGTAGCTGAGCCGACGTCAGTCGGCATACCAAGATATCTATCACTCAACGCTTCATTATGAACGTCCAGCGAGTCCTTGATCACATCCCGGGCTTGCTGTCGAACTCCTTTTGCAAAGTGAATCGAAGATTTTGCTGCATTTATTTGCTGACCCAATGCATTGCAATATGACGCCAAGGCTTCCTTGATGATTAACGCATTCTCCTCATTTGCTCTGAAAAACAGCAGGCTGTCATCTGCGAAGAGTAAGTGGCTCACTACCGGAGAGGTTGGGGCCACTTTGATTCCTTTGAGAGCTGATGACTGAATTCTGGATTTTAAGAGGCCTGAGAGGCCCTCTGCTGCTAACAAAAACAAATAAGGGGAAATTGGATCACCTTGTCTTAAGCCCCTCGACGGTCTGAAGCTATGGAGCTTGTCACCATTAAATAGCACTGAGAAGGAAACAGAGGTGACGAGCCTCATCACTGAATCCACCCAGGTTTGATGGAAACCCAGCTGTAACATAATTGCTGACAAGTAGCTCCACTCAACACGATCATAGGCTTTTTTCATATCCAACTTGAGTGCACAGCACCGCTGGTCCAGCGGCTTTTTCTGTTTCATGAAGTGGAGACATTCATAAGCGGTGACAATATTGTCTGTAATTAGTCTACCAGGGACAAAAGCAGATTGCTCTTCAGATATAATATCAGGCAGGATAGCTTTCAATCTGTTTGCCTGGACTTTAGATGCAATCTTGTACAACACATTGCACAAGCTGATTGGACGAAATTGACCAATTTCCTCTGGGCTAGCTACCTTTGGGATCAAAACAATTAAGGTCTCGTTAATGCTGGTCGCCTCTTCCTCACCACGCAGCACTCTTAGGACCATTGCAGTCACTTCCCCTCCACAGAGATCCTAGTGTCTCTGGAAGAAATGAGCCGGGAAGCCGTCGGGTCCCGGAGCCTTTGTAGGAAACATCTGAAAAAGAGCCTGCTTTACCTCCTCCTCCTGGAAGGGTGCAGTCAACATTGAATTCATCTCTGTACTAACCTTCCTGGGCAAGGTTGACAGGACCGTGTCCATGCCAGTAGTCCCCTCTGAAGTATATAACTCCTCGTAGAACTGAGAGACTAATGCTTTCAGCTCACTCTCATCCTCAGTGAACTGACCTGCCATGTTCTTGAGCCTGGTAATCTTGTTTCTCCTCCTCCTATTGCACGCTCGGAGATGGAAAAAACGAGTGTTCTTATCCCCAGCTGCCAGCCACGACACACGTGAACGTTGCCTCCACATGATCTCCTCCCTGTGGTTCAGTTCTTGAATCCGCTCAATAATTTTAAGCTCCGCATGGGACGGATTGACCCGGTGAGGGTCGCACTGCATGCTCTCAAGCTCTGCATTGAGTTTCCGAAGTTCAGCCTTGACGTGACCAAAGGAAGACCTATCCCATCTGACCAAATAGTTGGAGACTTCCTTGAGCTTAGAACTGAGTTCATCCACAGTCGTCGACACCCCTTCCTTCTGCCAAGACTCCGCAAGTGATGCCGAAAAGGACGGGTGTGATTCCCACATCAATTCATACCTGAAACGTTTGCCCCGATTGCCTTGACGGGTTGGCGCCCGCCACTCCAGCAAGATAGGACCATGATCAGACGCCGCCGCTGTCATGTTCTTCACAGTAGCATTCAGGAACCGAGTGCACCAATCAGTCGTGGCGAGCCCCCGATCAAGACGGACCCGGCAATAGGATCCGTCGGACACTTTCTTCTCGAAAGTCTAGCTCCTTCCCTCATAACCGAGGTCAGTGAAGCCGCAGACATCAACCATCTCCCGAAATCCGGCTATCTGTGCCCGACTACGCTCCTGCACCCCCATGTGCTCATGCTGGTGCAGTACTTCATTAAAATCACCCACACACACCCACGGTAGTGGTGAAGAAGACCGAAGGAATTTGAGTAAACTCCAGGTCTTATGTCTCTCATTCACCTGTGCTTCACCATAAACACAAGACAATCTCCATGGTGCCATATCCCCCTCCTTCACAATAGCATCAATATGGTACTGTGAGTAAGGTAAAAATTCTAAATTTATATTATTTTTCCAAAAGATACCCAGACCACCACTGCGGCCTGTACTGCTTACAGCAAAAGAGTTTTCAAATCCTAAAGTTTTTTTGAGCTGTTCCACCCTAGCCTTGTGTACTTGTGTCTCAAGCACAAATAGTCCAGAAGGGGCAACACGCTTCACCAGGTCGCGAAGCTCTTTAACCGTCGCGGCGTTGCCGATTCCGCGACAGTTCCAGCTTAGACAACTCATTGCGCCTGGCGGTGCTCCTCCATGGAGCCCACCTTTTCTTCATTAGCAGCCTTCTCCATCTTGCCTCCTGTACGCTTAGCGCGCTTAATCTCACGAGGAGACCTGTACGCCTGTGGGAGGGGTGGCACCTCATCATTATTTTCCATATCCAGCTTCCGATAGGCATCCGAATGAACCTGAGAATCAGGTTGTACAACAGCAACCTTCATCGGACTGGATGCTGTGTCTGCAAGTTCGTCATCCTTCTCCTCCTCAGCCAATTCAGACGACTGACGCTTCTTGGAGCCAAGGCTTCCGCTGTCCGCCTTCTGCTTAGCTTGCCACACAGGCGGGCGGTCACCGCGGCCTCCAGCCTGCCCCCGTCCACCTGAAAATCCACGGCCACCCCGGCCAGCCCGCCAAGCTGCTGCATCCTACTGACTGCCCCGGTCTGACGAGCGGAAGCGTGGCGTGCCAGGATGCCAGGTCTCCACCTCAGCGATCATCCACGCTCCGAACTGCAGCTCCTTATCAGAGTATTCCCCAGCGCCACATTCGAGGTGGACGTGGCCCATGAGGCCGCAGTGAGCACAAAAATGAGGTAACTTCTCATACTTCACTTGAAGCAGAATCCTCGCTTGACCTTCAGGGGCGAGAGTGACAACCCGCACTAGGGGTATATCAGCCTGCAGCTTGATTCTAATACGATGAAAATCACCCGAGCGCGAAGCGATTGCCCTCATCTCGACACCCTGAACATCCCCCACCTTCGCCGCCAATTGTTTCACAATCTCTTCAGTGTGGAAAAGATGAGGGATCTTATGGATTTGAATCCACCCAAGCACCTTCGATGGAGTCACCTTGGGAACTGTGGTCGACCCATCGAATTCTTCGAGCATCAGAGCGTAGCCCCTGAAAATCCAGGGACCATCTTCCATGATCTTTTTCCAGTCACCCAGGCATTTGCCTGGACTATGAACAGGTTCTTGCCGATCGCCCTAAACGAGACCTCTCGAGCAGGGTTCCATGCTGCCCACATCGTTGAAAACAAGGATGCTGGGCTGAAATCCTTGGACGTCAGAAGCTTCGCCGCCGCCATCCACTTCACCGCCAGGAGATTTTCCCGGTCCGCCTTGGCCAACACGACCTCATCCTTCTCCACCTCGCTCAGCTTGAGCATGCCCAAAAGCTCATCCACGTCCAGATCGCCCTTCAACGCTCCCATGTCCGAACTTTCTGCCGCCATCGCCTAAAGTCCCCAGAACCCTAGCCGCCACGAGGCACGTGACACCAAGGCCGGGCAGTTGAGCAGAGTCAACCCCTTGATCAGCCCGAGTGTACTGCGCCCCGGGGGATTGCCTGCAGGGACAAGGTACGATGAGTTGCTCGACACCGGAGTCGTCGTCGAGTTCTCTAAAACCCTAGAAAAAACTAGGTACAGTTTATCTATAATATACTAATCTATTGGGTTTTTTTGTTAGAAGAAAAAAGAGTATGATATCATGACAGGTGGCCCCAAAAAGCCTGTTCACCGGCTGGGCCGGTTTTACAGTCAGCCCAAGTCACCTTTGCTTCTCTTTCCCAACTCCGATCGCAAATTCGCAATGCGTTCTCTCCTCCTCCTCCTTCCTCGCACTCGCACGTGCGCCTTCGCCTCGCGGCGCTTCCTCTCCGCGCTCGCCGGCAGCGGGGCCGGGGCCCCGTGCGCCGGCGTGGTGTACGGATTCGGGGATAACAGCCATGGCGCGGTGGGCCAGCCGCCACCGGCTGCCGACGCCTACGTGCCCACTCCCGTGCCCTCTCTCCCGCCATCCGTGAGCGCCGTCGCCGCCGGTCACTACCACTCCCTCGCCGTATCTGCCGCTGGAGAGGTCTGGGCGTGGGGGCGCAACGACGAGGGCCAGCTCGGCCGCGGGCTTCATTCCCCGAGGTGATCTAAAACTCCTCTCGGCTGCGCGTTCAAGAAGATTCGGAATGCTCAAATAACTTAAGTCCTCTTTTTAGATATCGGAAGTTAGTGTAATACAGCATAGGGTAAATAAAGTGATGAATCGTTATGTATTTGTTCCATATAATAGCACGAACATGATTCTCTAGGTGACAGCATTACTACATGGTCACCTCCTGATACACTGAAACACGACGGCCTCGTTTAGATGCAAAAGGCTTAAAAAGTTGCAACATGTGTTTCGTTTGTATTTGGTAAATATTGTCCAATCTACTAACTGTGATTAAAAGCATTCGTCTAAATTTACAACACAAGCGCCCAATTAGTTATTTTTTTCACTAACATTTAATGAAACATATATATGGATATGGAATTGATGTGATGGAGAGGAACAACAAAAACTTGCAACTTTTAGTGAAACTTGCGTGTAACTAAACAGGCCCAAGTACATGATTACACCACATGTGTGGATTTGGAAGAACAGAGGACTACATTCTGTTACTTATGCAGTTTAATGTATATTTGATTTTATCAGGAGAAAATTCACCGATTCAGGAAGAGTAAGAACAAAAAGAGATAAAGAAAGAAAGCAGCCCTGTGAATCTGTGATTTATCATTAAATGAAACAAGAAAGAGATATGGAACTAGCCAACTAGGAACAACATAAGTCAGCAGCATTTATTGGAAGAAACACTGAAGGGCATGGGGGAGTGAAAGATTAGGATTTTTTTACGTGGACACTGAACACTGCTTCTTTTACTGGTTTTGTTTTTGTTTTTATATGATAATTGAATATGTTCTATTATTAAGAATATTAAGATTTTGCCCACTCAACCTAATGAAACTTTGTATAGCAGATTATTATTCCTTGGAACTTAATCATTACTATGCACAATAAACGTAGTTCAAACAGGAAAAATACAATCATATTTCTGTTGCCCCTGATATTGTTGAACAAACAGGATATGAACCAAGGGTCCAACTATAGTGTTTATTTCCTTGTCCTTACACAGTGTAGTTATCGAGGATATATGTGCAAAACTATTCAAATATTTCACTAAATGACAGGAACACTTGGAGCAAGGCAGAACAGGTCAGAGGATTGGAAAATGTTCAGGTTCAAGCTGTATCTGCTTCAGGCGTTGTTTCAGCAGCAATAGGATGTGATGGTTCTTTATGGGTTTGGGGGAGGTCAAAGCGTGGCCAACTTGGACTTGGAAAGGACATTGTTGAGGCAGTAGTGCCATCAAAAATGGAAGCTCTTGCTGGCTACGACATTGTTAAGGTGCTAACTTTCTCCCAGAAATTAAATAAATGGATTGGCAATTACGTTATCTGAAGGGATAATGGTAGGTATCATTTGGATGGGGGCATGCCATGGCATTGACAAAGGATGGAAAGCTATTTGGTTGGGGCTACTCGGAAAATGGAAGGTTAGGAGAAATGGGCCAAAGCACTAAAGCTCTTTCTGCGGAAGAATACTTAGGAAAAATTGCAGACAGGTATTCTAGTTCAATGCTGGAGGCTGTTGAAAAGATGGTTGAAGAGAAAATTCGGAGTGAAGACAATATGCCCATTATCTGGGAGCCATCCCTTGTTCATGAAGTGAGTCATCTTGAGGTGTCTGATGTGTCTTGTGGACTTGACCATTCCTTGATTGTCCGCTGTGAGTATTTCTTTCCACTACAAATGAAACTCCTTGTGTGCATATTTGTGATGGATAATGCTTTTCTCATGTTTCTGTGCTGACCTCTTGGTAACCAGAGTCAATAAACTATGCTGTAATGTTGCTTCAATAGTATTTAATGTGATCAAACATTGGGAATATCTTGTACTGCAGATGCAAATAGTACATATTTTAGATAACAATTGGTTATTTACCTGTCATTATCACATCTTGACAAATCTTACTTGGTCCTGTTACATTTAACATACAATGCATGAATGCAAGTAGCTGTCATTTCCACTAGGACTCTATTTCTAATGTTACATATAGGATCAGCATAAAGAAATATGTGATCTTACTATCTAGCCTCTCAATAAACTACAGAAAATGAAAAACAGTGACCATCTATTGTTCTCAAATTAGCCTTTTGGTTCTGGGGGTATTCTTATTTTCAAATTTATGCCTCCCACCATCTCATATGGTTCCTGTAATTTTCAGCTGATGGCACTGTACTGAGCGGTGGTGACAACACTTATGGACAGCTGGGTAGGAAGGCAGGGCCGCCCAAATTGCTTCCTGTTGGCATGAGCTACAAGCCATTCTCTGTGTCGGCAAGTGTCGGCCACTCTCTTTCACTATGCCATACAACGACTGAAGGCACTGATGGTGTGGAAACTGGTGTCCTCTCATGGGGGTGGAACTGCAGCTCCCAGCTCGGACGGCATGGCCAAGAGGACATCCCTGCACTGGTGGACTGTCTGAGCGGGGACAGGTTGGTATCTGCCTCGGCTGGCCGAGTCCATTCAGTTGTTCTCACGTCGAAAGGTGAAATGTGGACCTGGGGATCGGGCAGGAATGGCAGACTAGGTCTGGGCAGCTCCATTGATGAGGCGGAGCCTTGTCTTATAGATACCCTGGAAGGTGTGGAAGTCTTGCAAGTTGCAGCAGGGATGGACCATAATCTTGCCCTGGTCGCCGATTAGGTTGGTATGCTGGTTCAGTTAACAAGATACTATTGGTTAAGTTGAATGGGGATCATCATCATCTGTCCTGAAGAAGCTGGAAGTTGGCGCCATTTTTTTCTTTCTTTGAAGGACTATGACCCCTAAGGTGGATGTGCCTCTTTTTTCTCAAGAAAAGGTAGATGCCCATTGCCACTTGCTATATGGCATCTGATCTAACAGACTCTTTTTTTTGGTAGCATTGGCCTTGTTGAAGGATGATGCACCTTGTGCACTTCTCACACTGATCTGAAATTCTGAATGCTATGTGCTTTTAGCAAAGACGGTAATATAAAGAATTTTATGCTTTGGAACTTCCACCTTGTCCTTGCTACATGAGGTGGAGCGTTGTACATGCCATAACACTAGATGTAGTTGTGACCACGTAGATTTGTAGTTGTGTTGTCAAAGTCAATTGAACTTCTACATAATTTGAATAGTCAATATAGACTAATTAAAATAGATAATGAGAGCATTCTACTAGCAAATAGTAAACACCAAAAGGGAATCATACAAGATTATGGTAATTCTAAGATAGCCACCATAAAATAGAGCATCGTTTTAGAAAAAGTTTAAAACTGTTTTCATACTTAAAATTTTCCAAGCTAAAACAAATCTTCAATGATTTTTCTTAGTTTGAATCATCAGATTTTAGGATTTCCAATTGCATAATAACTTTTTCTAGAAAGAAACAGTTGGATGATTTTTTTTTTCAAAAAATATTTATGTAACTTTTTTGATGAAACTTTGTTTGGCCCTAAACTATAAACGTAGCCTGATTCCAAACTAAAACAAATGTTCAATGATTTTTCTAAGTTTGGATCATCAGATATTTAGGATTTCTAATTTCATAATAAATTTTCTAGAAATAAACAGTTGGATGAATTTTTTCATAAAATATTTATGTAACTTTTTTGATAAACTTTATTTGGCCCTAAACTATAACTTAGCCTAATTTACCTTTCTCACAGGTGACGTAGCGCCACTTAGGATAAAACCACCAATGGAACCATCCAAGCTGTAGATTCAACCCGTTTTTTTTTTTAAAAAAAATGAAGGATCTCAGATATCTTTTTCCAAAAAAATGAAGGAACTCAATATCCGGTTTTCCAATAATTCGAAAAAGTTGGAGCGCGTTAAAAGGACTCTTCTCTTCTTTTCTTCTCTCTCCTTCGATTCTATCCAGCAGGCCGCAGCGCTCCTCTCTCTAGGGCCCAAGCCCAAAAGGCTGAGACCTCACACGTAGAGCCCACTCATCAGGCGCGCACGCACGCACCGAACCGCTGGACCGGTCGGCGACGGAGACGACAGTGCCCAAGTCGAAGCGAGCGGCTTTGCCGGCGGCGGCGACCCGAGGATGGGGCTGGGAGGCCGGGGCGTGGTGGGAGACAGGTGGTCGCAGCGCATCCTCTGGATCTGCGCCCTGGGCAGCGCCGTGAGTAAGCGCCCGTACCTAAAAACCCTAGCCCCTGCTGCTCTGCCTGCTCCTTCCATTTCGTCGCGGTCTTCTTCCCCTAATAACCTCTTCTCCCCGTTGCCGCGGTCTCGCTCCGCTGGTGCTTCCGCACAGGCCTCTACTTCGTGGCGGTGGAGAGGCAGGCGCAGAACCGCGCGCGGGCGGTGGCCGAGGGCCTCAAGGCCCTGGACGGCGCCGGGGATGACGTGTGACAGAGGTGGACGCTTCCGTGCAGGGGACATCCTTTGGTTAGGTCATGAAACGAGTCACTTTTTTGTTGCTGCTTCACATGTTTACAAAACCTCATAGCGTTGCAATAATGTACTAAACATCTGTGCTCAGTCTTTGTAGAAAGGAATGTTAATCAATGTGAGTGTTCTCCTATTTCACATAATTCATCTTACCCTATGTTGCTGCGCAGAAATGTTGATCTGTGTCACTATTTGAATGTTTTGTTATAATTTGTCCATTTAAGGATCCATATGGTGTATTCCTAAGAGTGGTGTAGACAGAATTTAACAGCTGGGTGTTCACTGTGCTTTTTATTTGTCGAATACAATACATATCATAAAAATATCTATATGAAAGTAAAGATAATTTACTGTGCTCTTATAGAAATTCCTTAATGAAGTAATATTCTAGTTTTTATACATGTATTAATACTCCATGATATACTAAAATTTATATATCAAATCATGGCTGAGCTATGACCATGGGAGTGAATGCATTATGTAGGCAAATGTAGTATGCAAGCAAGGCAAAGCGCTCTCTTCTAGGTGATTCTAATTAGTGTCCCGGTGCTATCATTGCTGTGCTTCAGTGAAGCTAAATATTAATTGTAAAATTGTACTATGCATATCTTTGTGTTTTAACTTTTAAGCAACTGAAACTGAGCACTAGTGGCAAATAAGCTATGCATACCTCCATCTTGTGATCTGTGTATTCAAGAATTCAGAAAAGGTAGGAGTGCTGCAATGCTGTTGCAACCACATTTCAGTATCTCTTTTCATATGCCTAACAATCTAAAGTAGATAACCAACTCTTCCTTTCATACCCTTGCCCCTTGGTGTGGCAAATAAATATTGGCATGCTTTCCACCCATAACCTCTTCTAGCATTTCATCAACTGGTTCCTCTGGATTGAGATGGGTTTATTCAAGTTATCCTGTGTCTACAGTGTATACATTCAAATACTGCTGTGAATTAGGGATGCCATGGAGATTGAAATATCACATTAAAAATATTTTCTTTGCATGGGCACAGAAACAGTGTTTAAGAGGCGACCAGGCGTCCAGGCGAGTGCTGTGTACGCCTAGGCTGTGCCTAGGCGACAATGCGCCACTCTTTCCCAAGGCTAGCTGAGTACTACTGGACATCTAGGTGATGCCTTTGAAACACTGCACAGAAAATAGCAGGCACTGATGGCAAACATAGTAATCGTTTAAGCACAAAGTTGATTCCAGACCCTTGCAGTGAAATAATCAACTATCTCAGAAGGAATTCCTTACAGATATCAATGTGATTAATGCTTCGTGTTATCATTGATTTATGTGATGTCCATGGGATTTTAGTTCTCTAACCTGTTGACTCTTCACAGGTTGAAGAAAATTTTATCTATAGTTTTTTCCCCTGACTCTCCAGCATGCCATGAAATGAGTTTGCCATTTGCAAATGCGATATGTTTTCTCAAGAACTGAAGTTTTCATTTGTTTTCCCCTGATAAACAGTAGATTTCGACATCTATGATTATCTGAAATGGTTTAATTTAAACTTTAAAGTACAGTGGTCACTGGTCAGATTATGTGTATTTATATCTGAACAGGCGGTTATTATTTGTTCGTGGCTCAGGCTTATAGGTCCTTGACTAAGCTAGATGATAAACCTATGCTGTTGTTGTTTACTTATTTGTTCATGGCTATTATTGTTTACTCAGAGTTGAGGGCAAGAAATAATTTACATATGGAAACATACTAGTATTTGCTTTCTCATTTCAGTTCATCTATGACTTCATGCTGCTAAAACCTTGTATATAGGATCCAAAAAAATTTATATATATGCATATGCCTTATTTTCTCCCGAAGGCCTAATTTTAAGAGGTGCTGGCTTTCAAGACATGTAAGAAAATGCCTTGTAAAATCTGGTCGATAGGCTAGTAGTTTATGGAGAAGTGTAATAGCACACCATCTCTGAAAGGTAAATTGTTTATTTGTTTTGACAACTTTTCATTATCTAAGTGTTTTGTGTTGAAGTTGGTCTGTGTTTGGGTGAAAGTTTTGAGTTGTGACTTTACTAGTCATCCAAAGGAAAGGTAGATGGCTGGGAACAGTGCAAAGTAATTGGAATTTAGGAATCTGCTATTGTTATTGAATCTTTTACCTGTATCAAACTAAGTAAAATAAAATATTATGATTCCAGAATGATTATTAACTAGCTTCTTTCTTTAAATGTCCCTTAATTGTGCAGTTTGGACTAAAGAAGTTTGATCTGATCAATCTGTATGCCTGATAATTTCACGTAGACCTTGCACTTTAATAAGCACTGTGATAAGATTTGGAACTCTTGTTTCCTTTTGTCTTTTGCTTTACAGCCCCCTTTATTTGATGCCTCTGTGCATACCGTTTGCTTAATGGCAAATGTTCACTTAAATAATTGCTATATTGTAGGCCTAATGATCAACTAGTTGTCCTCTTATTTTGCTACTAAGTATGAAAGCTTGAAAATGTGAGGAATCTTCCATGCGCAGAGCCCACTAATGAAGGGGGTTACAGGATTGTGATGCAAGAACCCATCATCCTTCTTGGTCATCCATAATCTTGAAAAGTACTTTTCCGATCACAAGATGCTTTTTTTTTTTTTGATGCATCTGTCTCGAGCTTTATTGACCAGTTTCCGTGAATAAGCTTAAATATGTTTTGTGCCTGAAAGACTATTAGTTGATCATACAGTCTTTGTTGCCTTTGCATTTCTTTATCATTACCCCTCGTATCATATCTAACACCAAACTGCTACTGATGCTGAAGTGAAGAATTCATGTTAGGAACTTAATTGGTGTCACTTAAGCTACTTGTGTTTCTAAGTCACAAAATCAAAAGATGCCTCATAATAAAAACCTGTGATGATGGTGGTTATGTGCACTCACCCTTCCGGATGCTGTTAGTGCTTTTCTTTTCCATTTCCCACCCTTCCTCTTTTGCCCCCTTCCTCACTAATGAACCACAAAGGTTGATGTCGCAATCAGCTTGATGTAGGGCATCTTGGGCATGATCTTCCTTGCTTGGACACTGCCTTGGGTCATCAAATAATACCCATTAAAACTGTTTAGCTTTTCGGTAAATTATCCCTAAGGCAGGCGCGTCAATATCAGGCATGAAAACTTAAAAGTGAATGATTGGTACATTTATGATAAGGACATTAAAAGATAATTAATTGGGAAAAGGTAAATGAGGATAAGGGAATCTATGTAAGCTATCACATTTGTATTTGGTGTCTTAGTTGAGCATCTTAGGGTTTTTGTTTCGGTTCCAGTAAGATGGGGGCAATAAATTATGCGATTAGTGAATGGAAAAAAAAACAATTGAGGTGATAAAGCTTAGTGCTTATTCAGGAAGTTCAATGAATGTTCAGCCATTTGCCTGTGGGGCTAGACTCTAGAAGGGACGATAGATTCTTAGTGTGAATATTTTCATAGTCGTAGCTTCATAGGTCTTCTGTTCTCCTTGGACCATCGTAAGCACTGTCTTGGATATTTAATCTTTCCTATATTTATTTGGACCGTCGTAGGGTGATGTTTAGCAATCCACCCATTCATTTCTTGCATAGATCGCAGTATATTGTGTCTTTAGTACTGATGGGTGCCCAGGTATTAACCATGAAAAATATTATGTTGGTTTCTGTAAGATTGTAATCCAATCTTTACACAAAATTTGTTGGTGTTTGGTGGCCACCTTTGCCTTAAGATATGATATCTGCCAACTCTGCACAACCAACTGTTGGTGCAAATCCTTAGTTGTGCATGATGTTTTCTTCATTGTCTTTTTACTGCTATAAACAGAAATCATTGTCTCACGTTCAGTATAATCATTGGCCAACTGTTGTTCCATGAACAATGTTCTCTACATTCATTTTACTCCTTTTTCTATATTGTTTTATCTAAAATGATATGCTTTGACTTGATCTAAAATTGTATTCTTTGATTAGCAAGACTTGCTGACCAATAACTTATTTATATATATTTCAAATGATCCAATCTGGTGCTGATGAAAGCTGTGTTGTCCTTGTCCCACCGTGCTGGGGTCTATGTTGCACGCTTGAACTGTGGGGCATTTCTGTTGGAGAATTACGCACACCGCCTTCCTACAAGAATTGAAAAATGTAAAAGCAAGCAAGATGTTTATGTCTCAACCAATCCCAAGTCACCAACAAGTTGAGGAGAAATTTATTCAAGGGGTACTTATTTGTTTAAAGAACAAGATCTTGGTTTGATCTATATCAAGTCTTCAAATTGCAAAAGCAGCTTGACTTTTTGTCCTTTAAACAAAAAGGATCGGCATCGGCATCTTCTTTCACAAGTCTGGTGAAAGTTATCGCAAAAGAATAATTTTTTATTTTTATTTTCCTGATATTCTAATGCTATTATGGGCACTGCAAACTTAAATTTATTTGTTTTCTATTGTTTTGGGGGGCTCAAACCAAAGTGGTTTGCCTGATTGCACAAGTTCCTGATTTGCCATAGGCATGCCCTGTTTATAATAAGTTAAGTTTGCATAAACCACTTAAGGAGAGGTTCATGATTCATGGTTTCATGGACATAGATAAACATGGAAAAGAGTCAATAATTGCAAAAAGGAGGGAGTGGCTGCAGTCAATCGGCTGTCATCTCCACCTGGCCACAATTGTACCAAAGTGCATGGCCAAATTAGCAGCTGTAACATGATTTTACAGATTTGACCTGACTTTGGAGAATTTTAACCTGGCCCTATGGACTGGGAAGCTGTAGACCTCTCGTTGGCCTGCAATCACACAGCTTTTGTCTCAACCTTCTAGCCGATAGGGTCAGATCCAACGAATTCTGGAACTGGACCTTGCGTGCCTAACTGCCTGTTCTCTTGCTGTGCCCCTATGATATCATGATTTGCTAAAACATGGCTGCCTCCTAAACAAACATGCTGTCAAAATTGCAAATGTTAGAATCCACTCCTATAGTACTTTCGTTTGTATTTGATAAATACCCTCCGTCCCAAAAAAGAATGACGTTCTCCTTTTCAGAAACGATGCCGGCAATTTTTATAAATAATAAATATCATCGATTAGTATCACAATTAGTATCATCGGAAAGATCTTTAGATCTAGTTTTTTAACAAATTTATTTGGAGATATAAATATTATACATATTTTTTGCAAATCGAGTCAAAGTTGTGGCACGAACACCCAAAACGTCCCCCTTTTGGGGACGGAGGGAGTATTGTCCAATCGTTGACTAACTAGGCTTAAAAGATTCGTCTTGTGATTTATAACCAAACTATGCAATTAGTTATTTTTTTGTTTAATGCAGAGCTGATCCATCAGAGTGAAAAAAACTTGCAATTTGCAAGCAAACTAAACAAGGCCTAACATGCTGTCATCTGGTTCCATACTAGTATGTACCAGGACCCCAAGCTAGGGCCTTGTTCTGGTTTAGCACCGTTTGTTTTTGTTTATATTTAACAAATATTGTCCAATGTGGCCCAACTAGGCTCAAAAGATTCAATTTACAACTAAACCGTATAATTAGTTTTAACATTTAATGCTTCATACATGCGGGTTTGATGTGACTGAGAGAGTTTTGGAGAATATTGCAACTTTCGTTTTATGTGAACAAGGCCTAAGTATGTTATTATATGCATATTGTTGTAGAGAAGACCAATACATCACTTTACAGAGTAGCTTGCCCTGGACTCTTTTCTGTACTGATTATAGCACCGTTTTGCACCCAAATGATGTTCAATCAAACAAATTATAATAGCAGTTTTTGCTGGTAAATTCTCACTGGTTTTATGTGTGAGCTGAACATTTCTGTTCTTAGATCATTCGAGTTCTATGTCAGTCAGAATTCAAGTTGTGTTGCCAGCTAACATTGTGCAAAGCCTCTCTTTCTTATTACTCCTAGCGTCTGCCTGGCCGTAGTATTAGTATACCTTTGATAGCAATGAATGACATGACTGACTTGATTATCACAGGATCAATGAGGACCACAGGTCCCCACATTTTAGAGAAGTTGCGGTTGACAAAGGTCCAAGATAATAACAATACTATATTATAAGGCATAAGGCAAAAGCGCGCTTTTGGAGACACTTGAGGTGGTGGTCCTCCTATCTTGGGGAGAGGGACATGGAAGATGGAAGATGGACGGCAGGCACGGTACACTCAAATCCACAGAATCATGGTAGTAAACTTTAACCCAAGCTTCTTCCATCCCCAGTTTTCTTTTCATGGCATTTTAAATAAATACTCCATTGCAGAATATGAGTATAGTTTCGTCAGCCAAATGTTTTTTTTTCTTAAATTTCGCTTGCTAGTAATGCATAATAAGTAAAGAATCACATATATAGATTGATGCTGCTGATTTTTGGTTTGGAATTGTATAATCTCATCAAAATTCCACTCAATTTCTCACCTTGTCCTTGAAATAACATGCTTTTGGATCAGAGGAGTAACAGGCATCCACCCCTTTTATTTCCGCATATGCCTCCAATCCATGACCTGGCTGGAGCATCCATTAGACCTTTTTTGACCCTTTAGTGCATTGGAGAATATGATCAAGGAAGATTTGTGTTTGACTTTTGCATGCTATATGTCCTGTTTTGTTGGAACTTGAGCAAGAGTTGTTGAGAGGGCAATCTGATGGGACTGGACTGAAGAAAAGAGCTTGGTAGTATACTACAGGTATATAGCAAGGTTCTGTCTGGCGTCCGAAGAAACAGCATGGGGCTGTTGCACCAATTGTACTGGCCAATTGGATCGTCCATTTTATTGGCTTCTAATAAAGAAAAGGACCTCCGTGAGAAAAGTCAGTAAAATAAAATAAAGATATCCATAGCAAAAAGGTCATAATTAGACAGAGCACTAACATTTAATGGAGCAGTACGCCTTTAGTCTGTAGATTGGATTTGTCTGGCCTAATTATTATTAACTAACCCGTGCCTTCTTCTGTCTCATCTTTGTGTTACAATGCCTTGGCTTGAAAATAGTATGGTAGTATACTACCACATGTCTAGACCTACTTCTGTCTGTAGTCTGAAGAAACAGCACAAATGGGGAACCCCACTTGCACCAATTGTACTTGACCCAATTGGATCGTCCATTTTATTGGGGCAATAAAGAAAAGGACCTCCGTGAGAGAAGTCAGTAAAATAAAATAAAGATATCCATGGCAAAAAGGTCAGCAAGACAGAGCAGCAAGCAATATGAGTGGAGCAGTACGCCTTTAGTCTGTGGATTGGATTTGTCTGGCCTAATTATTATTAACTAACCCGTGCCTTCTTTACCAAATCAAACGAAATGTGTTATCTAATTCAGGCTTTTGGTATTAAAGTATCACAAAAAAGCCTTTTATTCCACATGTCCTGAACTGACCTACTACTGCTGTATGTGCTCCTTCAGCACAAATCTCCCTTGAACCCCACTCAAAATCATGCATGCTTGACCCATGTATATGCAGTACATAGGAGTACTAGTAGATATTTGGCTAGGCACATTGACATCCGGGAACAGATCAAGGCTTTGTTTAAAACAGTTGGTGTGTTTTTATTAAAATTAGTATTTTATTCTTGCAGGCCTGAACTGGCAGCAAGGGGTATGCTGCCTTGATGCAGTGCAAGACTGCAAATCTCTCGAGGCAAGGGCAATTGCAATGGGATATATGATGATGTGCAGAAGCAGCAGTGCAGGTAGGTTGTTGGCCATGGAATTTGTCATCTGGGAACAGATCAAAGGTCACAGAACAGGATCAGCTGAACTGAATTATATCCATCCTGGGGCTGCTGCTCTGCACCTGCCCTCCTCTCTCCCGATATTCCATTTGCTTGCTGCTAGCTGCTAGCTGCCTAGCTACTCTCTGCGCGTTGTACCGCTATGAAGATGCCTCTCATCCGATGTGATGTGAGAGAGCTCAGGCTCTCTCTCTCTCTCTCTCTTTCTCATGATTCATGAACACATTTTTTTACAGGAAGCTTCCAATGGCTGAAGCTCAGGGTGAAGCACGTGAATGGTGGCAGGCGAGGCAGGCATCTATGGAAGGAAGGAGATCCAGCCATGGCATGGCAATGCCATGCACAACGGGACAGGAGGGATGATTGCCAAGTCGCCCCTGTCTCGTCTCTGTCGCCCAGAGGCTGCCTTTGCCTTTGCGTGTGCGCGTGCACGCAGGGACGCCCAGCCAGAGGTCACACAGAACACAGATGGCGATGGGTGGCCCGTCGACTGCCCCGACACGAGTACGCGCACCTGTGTGCACTGCAACAGTCCTGCTTGGGTATCTGGGTGAGTACCACTCCGTTAACCGCGGTTTAAATTCTGCGGCACTGACTTCCTCCTTTTGACACTTCAGTTCTATGTTTTCTTTTAGTTCCAACTAGTAAGGCCCTTTTGACAGGGAGCTCTCCCAAAACAATCTAAAATTTAACCAAATTGATATCAAAAATATCAGATTATAATACCTAGAAATTATAATATAAAAATATATTTTCTAACAAATAAATCCAATAACACTTATTTGTATGTTTTATAAATATTAGTGTGTTTGTATAAACTTAATCGGACTCAAAATATTTGACTCGCACTTCACTGGAATTGCATTCTTTTAAGACTGAGGAAATGTGGAGTATATATATAGCATGTGCAACGAGTGATTGTTTATATCTTTTTGTATAGACTTAGTTAATTTAAAGTAATCTAACATACAACAAAGCTAGTATTGCAATCCTTTTGGATGGAAGTAGTACCTTAAAACTATAGTGACAATAGTAAAAAAAAAACGCCCTTCCAAGTTGCGCACCCTTTTTATTCATCTTTGTTTTGTAATGATTACACCATGGTGATTTGTTATGAAACCAGAAAATTAGGACATGCTTGATAGAGCTCTTTCTGCTTTTGTTATTATTGGTGAGTAAGTGAATCCCTGAGAGAAGTATCTATGGCTAAAGGTTATTGCCTGGATAAATCCCATGTAGGAAGTAAACTACGGCATGAAGTGAATCAGGTTAAGCTAGGTTTTTTTTGGCTCTCAACATCTTAGTTTATTTCAGAAAATCACTTCACGTAATTGATACTGAATTGTTTCTATGTGAAATATTGTTTGACGAAGGCTCTCTGGCTTTGCTGCTCTAAGAGCTTTTACCAAACAAATCCTTATTTTATATAAACATTTAGTATATAGTACATAGAAAAATATTCGAATGGACCCAAATTGTGCAATACTCCATATTAAAAGAATATATATGTGTTGCTTTACCCTTTTTATCTTGAAAATCATTGTTTTCTCACTTATTCTTGTGCTCAACGTAACACTAAAAAACAAGTACTCCCTTTGTTCTTTTTTAAGCGTCGTTATGATATTCATGTTAGACAAACTTTTTTAAAGTTTGACTATATATGTAGAAAATATTAGTAACATTTGTATCTCTAAACAAGTTTATTATGAATAGATCCCATGATCTATCTGATGATATTATAAAAATCATGTACTATAAATATGTTATTTTCTTGTATATATTTGGTTAAAGATGAGAATATTTGAAACTCTTGAAAAGTGAAAATAAAAAAAAAAAACGCAGTAGGAAAGGAGTTTTTATTCTAGATTTTGTTTTGTAATCCCATGGTTTATTTAAAGGCATAAAATTAATTAACATGTTGTCAAAACCAATTTAGTAAATGAAATAAATAAAACCCGTATAAAGTTCCATGACCAGTCCCCAATCCGAACGCATGCGTTTGCAACAGGACAAAAGGTTCTTACATACCGTGCAGTTTTAAATAAAACAAAATCACGCTATATCTTTGACAAAACTGTCACAGTACTATAGTTTTGAGCAATGATTTCTTTTGCATACAATTTCACAGAAACCCACCTTCCTGCCGTTTCAAAAGCTCATTATGAATTGTTTATATATATGTTTAGCCTATAGAGTCAAGATATGTGGACCCAAATTTGCACTGAATAATGATTCAAAAGGCCGGTTGAACAAATATACTTATTGAAAAACGAGGCCTAAAAACCTGTAACTACAAGGTTCATTCATGACAAATTAGCAAAACCTTCAACTAGAGTACTACAATTGCTTGAGTGTGGAACCAAACATGAAACTAGACTAAGGCCCTATCTGGATATCATAAACTAGTAAAATAGTTAACAAACAATTAGTATATATCTGGTTTAACATGAGAATATTTGAACTAATGAAAAATTGAAGATCACACTAATTACTAGTTCACTAGATCGTGTAAATCCCAACTTTATTTAAAAGCGTCTTTTATTAATTATTAATCTTGTTGTCAAAATTAATTTTTGTAAAAAACGTAAAAAACCTTATCCAAGTTCCCATCTCATGTTGTCATTTATTCCAAGTTGGGGCAAAAGGACAAAAGGTTCTTACATACCGTGCAGTTTTAGATAAAACAAAATCATCCTATATCTTTGACAAAACTGGAACAGGTACATAAAGCAATTTTGTTTGCATAGGGTTCCACAGAAACCCACCTTCAAGAGGTTTCAAAACATAAATATAATTTTGTTTATATATTTGTTTGTGACGAGTCAAGATATGTGCTGACCTCACTGAATAATGATTCAAAAGTCCGGTTGAACATATATTTTCATTGCCAAATATTAAAGGCCCTAAAAACCTGTAAATCACAAGATTTGCAAGACAAATTTTGGCAAACCTTCAACTAGAAACTGCTTGCTTCATTGGATCCAAACAACCCTTAAGAAGCACAACAACAACGACACCGTCCATGGTTTACCTAATTAACAACGAAGGCAATGCAATTGAGAGGATTCAACTTGAATAACCACTGCAGAGCTCAATAGACATAAGCCGATTTCTCACATTACACAAAAGTCCAACCACCAGAGCGTGCAATAAGCATAACTTTTAGGGCTATATTGCTCTATCTCTCCTTATAGTAGTAAGAGAGGAGCTAGCTGAAAAAGGTGTCCTTTTTGACCCCTTGATCATTTAGGAAAAAAGAAAGAGAAACAACTACTCCTTCACTAGCTTTTACAAATAGCATGTAAAACCTCGTTCGGTGAGCCCAAAACTTCCCAACAAAAAACCGCTCTGCACTAATACAAATTAATGAACGAAATATTCGGCTGGAAATCACTCCCTAGCAACCGAACGGTGCATAAAGAGGTTCTAGCTAGGAAAAAATGTACTATGCCAAGGCTCGAGCTAGAAAAAAAAGTACTATACCAAACGATGCCAGATCAGACCTGTACCATCTCGCGGTATGCAACTTTTGCTAAAAAAACCACATTTTATTTAAGAATGTACTACATCCTACAAGGAATATATTGATGTTCCTAGGAAATTATATTGCTGCATAGCTCTTTTTAAGGTATTGCTGCATAAGTCTTGTGCGTCCATGTTTCCGTTGGGGGCTAAGAACTTATTAGAGCTGCTTGTTTGTGAGTATATGCATGATTGCCCGGCCGGCTGTGGGTGAGTATTTGTACGCAGTATAGACTGTAGACTATGTAGCCGTTATGTATTCTTAAGGCTAGCCCTATACCTTCCTACCATACCTACGGTCTACTATCCATCTATCTACTACTACCATGCATGCATGTTGATGATGTATATGCACCTCACTAACTAAGGCCCACTCTGAGACACACTAGTTTGTAGTATTATTACTAGCTCTTAGATAGAGCTTAGATTCCCCTAAGCTCTCCCTTTCCTCTCTCTAAATAACCCAGGAAGAATGAAACAGCTTGACTATTCTCACTCAAAGTCCACTGGGTGCAAGAAGAATACAGATTCCAACCATGCCACCTTTCCTCTCATCTACTAGAGAGAGAGAGAGAAAAGAGACCTCAGCCTCAGCTTGCCAAGTCCATAGCCGAGCCGTTGCTAATCTCTCTCTCTCTCTCTCCTCTCTCTCTCTTCTCTCAAAAGCACGGAAAGGAAGAAGCATCTGTGTGTGTGTGTGTGTGTGTGTGTGTGTGTCTGAAATCTGAATCTCATGTTACTGCAAGCTGAGCATGTCCTGTCACAGAAGCAGCAGCTGGCCCTGCCTCTGCCCCTGCCCCAGCCCCTGCCCCTGCCCCTGCCCGTGCACATGCTACCCGGCCGGCGCAGCTCCAGCTATTAACCCGCCCGAGCCATGCGCCGTTGCGCCCACCGCGCCCTGACGCCCCCGCCATGCTCGGCGCACCCGGCCACGACGCCGCGCGCCGGCACGAGCAGGGCGCCGCAGCTGCCGACGACGCGCAGCCCTCCTCACCGAGAGGCCTCGTGCTCGCGAGCGCCGGCCTTCTCCACCGCGGCGACGTCGACGGCGCCCGGCGCACCGTGGACGAGGTCCTGTCCACCGCCGACCCGCGGGGCGACGCGGCCGACCGCCTCGCGCACCACTTCGCCCGCTCTCTTGCTCGCCGCGTGGACGACAAGGCTGCTAGCAGTGCTAGGGACGTCGTCGCCGCGGCGCCCGCGCCCACGGGAGGGGCACCGCCGCCGGGCCCCTCGGGGGCGCCGACGGCAACGGCGTACCTGGCGTACAACCAGATCGCGCCGTTCCTCCGGTTCGCGCACCTGACGGCCAACCAGGCGATCCTCGACGCCGCCGCCAGCGGCGGAGCGCGGCGGTTGCACATCGTCGACCTCGACGCCGCGCACGGCGTGCAGTGGCCGCCGCTGCTGCAGGCCATCGCCGACCGCGCGGACCCTGACGTCGGCCCACCCGAGGTCCGGATCACCGGCGCTGGACCCGACCGCGACGTGCTCCTCCGCACGGGCGACCGCCTCCGCGCCTTCGCCGGCTCCCTCAACCTCCCCTTCCGTTTCCACCCGCTTGTCCTCCCCTGCACGGCGCAGCTCGCCGCCGATCCCGCCACGGGGCTGGACCTGCACCCGGACGAGACGCTAGCCGTTAACTGCGTGCTCTTCCTGCACAAGCTCGGCGGCGAGGGCGAGGTCGCCACGTTCCTCAGGTGGGTTAAATCCATGAACCCCACCGTGGTGACCATCGCCGAGAAGGAAACCAGCAGCATCATCGGCAGCGGAGACGACTGCGGCCCGGACGACCTGCCGCGGCGGGTGGCCGCGGCGATGGGCTACTACTCGGCGGTGTTCGACGCGCTGGAGGCGACGGTGCCGCCGGGCAGCGCGGACCGTCTCTTGGTGGAGAGCGAGGTCCTCGGCAGAGAGATCGACGCGGCGCTGGCGCCGGGCCGCGTCGGCGAGCACTCGTGGGGTTCGAGGCGTGGGCCTCCGCCGCGCGTGCCGCCGGGCTCTCGCCTCGGCCGCTCAGCGCGTTCGCGGTGTCGCAGGCGCGGCTGCTGCTGCGGCTGCACTACCCGTCGGAGGGGTACGTCGCCGAGGAGGCGCGCGGCGCGTGCTGCCTCGGCTGGCAGACGCGGCCGCTCATGTCGGTCTCGTCTTGGCAATAGATCGATCGATGATCGTCGCACGGCCAGTGCTGACTGTTGGACATTGTCATGCATTCATGGTGTGCCCTTCTCCAGCCCTCATGGCTTCCATCGATCTCTTGCCATGGATGGAGGACACGGCACCCGCACCACTGCATTGCCGCAAGCAATGAGCCAATGACATCTGTGGTTAATTGTGGATCCAGGGAGGCTAGCTGATCTCGTGGGTGAAGAGATTATTGTTTGGTAAAGGTTTTGGATCGATGGAGGAAGAAGAAGAAGACCGCGTGTGCATGCGCCCATGCAAGGATCTATCTAGAGGAAAATATGAGCAGCAGGCAGCTGAGCTCGCCGGCTCTGCTGGCCACCATTCTCATGGATGATGATGGCCAATGGCGGCTGCGGCTCAAACTTGCAGGGTTACTACTTTCGGTGGTTTAGTGCAATGGACCAAAGGAAGAGGAAGAAGAAGATGCGCTGGCGTGCGTGATGGACACGTTGCATGGAAACGCACCATTGGGAAATCCATGCGAGGATCTTTGGCATAATTCAATTCTTCAACTTGGTAAGCCTTCCTTTCTACCACTAGCTACTGCCAATTCTTTTGCTTTTGTTTTGCTATTTATATACTATTATTATTTATTATTACTACTGCTCTCTCTCTCTCTCTCTCTCTCTCTCTCTCTCTCTCTCTCTCTCTCTCTCTCTCACACACACACACACACACACACACACACACACACACAACACATTTGGTGGAGTTGTTATAGTTTGCTGATCATTTTGATATGGCTAGCTAGCTAATCTAATGTTAACAATATTGTAATGGTAAAGGGATATGCTCATTTGCATGCTCCTGAGAAAATTAGGTCAAGTCGTAGATAAAGCTGATTTGTTGAATCCCAAATAATGAAGAGGATCTTGAAGTTCCTACACACCTCGGTGGATTGGGTCCATCCTTTTAAAGTTTATCCTGAAATTTCACTTGCTCTTCTTGCTGTTTGTTGCGGTTGTTTGTATTATAACTAATCATGCTTTGGCCCCCACTGGACATAAATTAATGCCCCATTTGGTTGGTCGTTTTATTTTACTCGGGGTAATGATCACTCTTGTGTGCTACGAAAGGCCAGCGTGCATTCCCAGTGCATACATAGATACCGCCATATGCGTGTATATATTATATAGTATACATATGGGAAAAATATAGAAACTACTCTCCTCCATGTAGCTAATAGTATATGAAAGCTAGGCTATACAGTTGCAGCATATATGTTGAGATCATGATATACTACAGCTATTATGCTCTTGCATAGAGAGACACAGTAAAAAAAATACTCATCTGTCTCCATTCCTGCCTGAGGAGGAGGAGGATGTGGTTCTTGTTTTCTGCCTCATGCCCCAGATATGCTGGCAAGCTGTCCTGTCCTTTGGAGAGACACAGAGCACACACAAACAGAAATGGCAATTGGCATGCGTGATCCCATGCATCAGTGACCAGCGCTGCATGCCCTAATTCCTGCTCACTGTCCCCTCAAGCAAAATCATGGGACCTCTCAAAACCAGGCACCCCTTTTTGGTGGCCAGCCTGCAATCCTGAATCTCTCTCTTGTTGAGTTGCCTCCTCGTCCTCTCGTCCTCTTTTGGATGGACCCATGAACTCGCCTAGTATATATTATATTATATACATATATATGCATGTCTTGACTTGCATTGGGATCTTTTGCGTGCATGCCGTGTTCATTGGCAAAGCGAGCCATGCATACATATGAAATGCAGCACTAGCTAATAGCTATACTTTGATACTACTGTAGATTACTAGCTGGTTGGCCATTTGGCTTTCATGCTTTGATAGAATATAGAAGACGATCTTGCTAGCTAACGGCTCCATCATTCCTTTTGCATCACGGGCACTGCATTATTTGGTTGGATGAAAAGGGGGAGCAAAAAGGCGACAATCATATTGTCTCTCTCTCTCCCTCTTCTGCTTTTGAATGTTATTTAGTTCGAACTATAACTGACAATTGCATCCTTTCTTTTTCTTTCAAAAGTAATGGAGTATTGCTCTAGGCAGCAATACACTTTGTTACTTAATTAGAACATAGGAACTTTTCTTTATTAATTCATGTTAGATATTTTGTCTCTTAATATAAAGATAAGTTCCTATAATAGAAGTTCCCAATTTTATCAAAAATCTAAGATTGAGTCATGTTACATTCTTATTCATGATAATGAAATAGAAGATAGGGAAATGCCTGGAAAAATTTCATTTTATTGCTGTCTTCCATCAGTATCACTTTAGTTGGTTTAAAGGCACCACCAGCTTATTAGTTTATCTGAAACTGCAGATTACTATAGCTATTAGCTAGATATCGTATATAATATCAGAAAGACCGGGGAGATATTCTAGCTGGTTGCTATGATTCTGATCTCACCTATTAATTTGGGTTTTGCTATGGACCATTCATTTGGCTGTTAATTTCACATATTACTTCCTTGTTTTGGTAGTAGGAAAAACAGGAAAACGTTCCTATTAGATCTAATATAAATGCATAATCTAACTTTCCTATTTAATGTGACGTGAATTTAATGTGACGTGACACACAAATAAAATCTAAGTGTATTTCTTCAAACGTATTTCGTAATAAAAAATCTAAAGTTGTAGCATTTTTTTTTCGAAAAACTAACGTCATCCACAGGTTTTCCCTTGTTCTTTTTGTTTGATTGATGGTTGTTCCACAGATTTTCGCTTATGAGTTACTGCTTTCACTTTTTAGGATGTACTTTAAGAATTCATTGTATTTGCTCTGATTCTTTTTCATGTGCTATATAAGATTCAGTAGGCCTTTTCATATCGAGCTCATTTACTTGAATTCTCCTAGAGCAAGACAAGTCAACAATGTTCGCTTTATAGGTTATTATATATATAAGTGATAATACAGAACCATATGCATATATATGTCCCTATCATCAGTTAGTCAAGAATGAAGCAGAGCCTGTTGGTTTTGTATACTAGCTTTACTTGATTGTATATTATATTTTGAAAACATACCTAGTATGGGTATAGCTATACATCATGTATTTTAACCAAAGAGTATGGCACGAGCAAAGGACGGAGAAAACGAAAGCAGCATACAGTTAGCACAGTACTCGGCTTGCTAGTTCCCCCAGCTAGCTAGCAGGTAGCTTAGCAATTCAGTTTTGGCGTAATGTTCAGATGTAATATCACATCAGCGGCTCCAGCTAAGCCTAAATGGGTAGCTAGCTCGTTCCATCTCGGCATGATTAATCGTTTATTACAGAGTGAGCGAACAGTACGTGCAATGCATATATGCTGATATATATGTAGCTAGTCACCATATAGTACATACCGTGTCCGTGCCTCTCGATCGTGTCTTGCATTGTTGCTTCCTACTTTGCTAGACTCCAACTGTAGACTATATATCCACACAGCCACTGTCTAGGGCTTGGAATTTGGTTATTATTATTGACTTAAACTGTTGATCTTTTTCTGCTGCTCGGTTTTCTGAATTATGGTTTTGCATTCTTAAACTGATCTTTATGGTCATCATTCTATGATCTCTCTGTCAAGATAATGTAACCAGTCAAAATTAAAACAGGATTATCCTTCGTACTCATGCATGCAATATATGTAGAGAGTTTCATTTTTTATACTATGTACTCCTTGATAAGCTACTCTATTGCTGGCTTTTAATTATTCCTGATGATGATCTAGTTTTTGGATGCAATGCCAATATATGCCGCAATTTCTGCATGCAGGGCCGGCCGGGCACACAGGCACACAACCAGATGACTACATGTCTGCATTAATTCGCTGACGAACAACTTCCAGTGAGGTGTCCTGGATCGGAAAAGAAGGGATAACAAGAGTGCATGCGATTATACTAGTGGTGCTTGCATTGCACTCCCCAAATTAAATTAAAGGAGCCCACACAGCCCAGGAGATAATAAGAAGGCAAGATATATGGAGAAGCTTCTGCCGGTAGCTAGGCCGCATTCTTTGGCACCGCGTTTCTGCTCTTCCCTATTGATTTATTGGCATCATGTCATTGTGCATACGTAAGCGATATGCGCAACGGCTTGAGCGTATATTATTTGCTTCAAATTTCGCCATGCAAAAAGAGCATATATACTAGCTAGCTAAATTGTTGTCCTCAAAAGTGGGGTGTTAAACTGCCAGTGGCAATTAAGGTGGTAACATTCTTTTAATTTAATTTAAATACTTTATATATAGAGAGAGACATATAATTTGTTCATGGGCATAGATGTAATAAATAGTAGCCATTTGTTTGTTATATATTTTAGGCGCCCACATATTTTAAGATTGCTTTGGATTTGTAAAAATTTAGATGGCTGAATTTTAATTTTTCTTGGGCTATGGTTATTGTGCATATATTATATTAAAATGCAATTTTTAGAAACGGCTTACAGATTTTGGTTTCGTGAGTAAAAAACCATTATAAACCATGTTTCCTCTCCCATCATAGTTAAAAGTATTTTCTTGTCCATCAATAATGACTGTATAGACCCAGTTTCTTATTATGGTTAGACTTGGTTTCTTCGGATTTTTCTGTCTCCTTACTATATCACTTGCCACATTAGCAAATTGCCTATATGACATTGCAACTAATATCTATAGAAATTACTATAGTTTCTACATTGTTAGTGTCTTTAGCTCATGCCTTTGAAATGTAGGCCATTTTTGGATTTTGGTTAAACCTTTTTACTTGGTCGGTTGGTCCATCAACATATATTAAAAAAGTTACGTAGTTTCACAAAACATGTTTGTCGTGAAAATTGCTTTTAGAAACTATGTTCTTTTAACTAGTGGTTTACTACCTCTGCCTTGAAATATAAAAAAAAAAAATCTAGAGTTCAAAATCTATACTAAAATAAAGGTATTATGAATCCTCAACCTGCTCTCTCATCTCCTTATGGCAAAAAATATTAAGACTCCCTTTAAATAAACTTGGCGTCATCTAAAACAATCTGCCAAATAATTATCGAAAAAAAGAATAACAACCCAACTATTCCCGCCATTTTGATTAGTGAGGGGCAAGACGATCTTTTGCCAAGGTTCTTATTTTATCTAAAAAAACATTTGGATAACTTATATTTTAGGACAGAAAGAGTATTTTTTTTAAATAGCATAGGATCACCTTTAACAAATAGAGGTAACATTGGTAATTTCAATCGAGCACTCATCTACCATAAAAATACTAAAACATCAAGCTTTTTGGGATGAAGAAATTACTATAAAAGAGGCTAGAGCAGGTGCAGCCGTGCAGCGTTGCGATTAAGGAGGTTCCAAGACGCGAGAGAAAGTGGTAGAGAAGGGGCGCAATACAGATCGGGTGTTGCTAGCCAGAAACGGCTGAGCAAAATAGCACTAGTGCCATAGTTTGCACCGGGTGCATATAGCTACAAACTTGCGGCACTTGCTAAACATGAACATATGCATCTCCATGCGTGTGCGGCAAGCCGCAGCCCGCAGAGGGGCAGAAGTGGCGTGCCCGCGCGCGCTACAGGTCTCAACAGCTTGCTCTTGTCCCGCCGCGGCGTGTGCGCGTCGTCGACGTTGCGTCTGTGTACGCCGCCTGTCCGTGTCAAGTGTCAACCCAATCAGTCCCCCGCTTCACCGCTTTGGTGCGCCGACAGATCACAATGTTGGGCCAAGTGTTTTTGGCTCCCAGGCTTCGGTCTCCGCTCGACTGTTTTCCACGCCTGTACAGATCCAGCGTTTTGATGAATTATTACTTTTGATTTGATGAAAATTTAAAAGTCGTCGTAGTAGTTGCCAAACTATTGATTCAAACTAAATTCCAATTATACCATGATTATGTTTCTTCTTATAACAAATCCTTAGAAAACATATGAGTATGTTTAGAAAATTTTTTATAAAGAATATGTTTAGATTTTTTTATAAAGAATATTTTTCTGGTGAAGATAGAACATTTTTCTTTTTGTTAAACACCTTTGTTTTGAGAAAATTTTGTTAAGTGTCGTGCTGATGAGGCTGGACACAAAAATGAAAGGGCCCGTTGCATCACAGGAATTGGCCCGTCACCCTTCTTCCCTCGGCCCAACTAGAAAGCGGTTGCTTCGGCCTTGCTCGTCTGCTGCCCATGCCCGCCTCCGCCCGTCTCCCACAGTCCACGCAGCCACAGAGCCACGCCGCGGGCCGTCCTCGAGCCGCTCCGCGCCGCCCGATGAGCTGCCTCCGCCGCGCTCCCCGCCTTCTCCGGGGCCTCTCTTCCTCCTCGGCGGAGGCGGAAGGGAAGACGCTCCCGCCGCCGCGCCCCTCCGCGGGCCGCCGCGTGGTCGTGACGGGGCTGGGCGCCGTCACGCCGCTCGCGCGCGGCGTGGGCGCCACCTGGGACCGCCTCGTCGCGGGGAGATGCGCCGTGCGCTCGCTCGCCGCAGAGGACCTCCGCCTTCCGGAGGAAGCGGCGGGGACGACGCTCGAGCAGCTCCCGTCCAGGGTCGTCGCCGCCGTGCCGCGCGGGAAGGGCGACGACGAGTTCGACGAGGACGCGTGGACCAAGGTCTAATGCTTTACTTCAATTGTTGCTCAAGGTGTCCGCGTGCGAGTGCTGGAGCATTGCGCCATTTATTTGCTTACTCCGCAATTAGGATTTAGGAGTTCGATTTTTTTTTTTTTTTTTTTTTAATTCTACACCACAATACAATTTACCACAACATGGACATGTCGTGGCACTAAGCCCGTATTACTGCTAAATTCCATGCCAGTGGACAGGTGTAATAGTCTCGAGCATGTATTATCATTAACAGAATAAATGTGACAGTTTACATCTCACAATGCTATACTACAGAGTCCTCACTCCTCAGTATACACCGTTGCTAATAACAAATAAAAAAAAACTGGTGTTGTTAGTTAGTTATATAATTACATTCCAGCATCGTCACTGATGCTAGTGTTTACATAGTTGGTGTGTGTTGCACCTCCCTTCAATTAGATATGTGCTTGACTGCTTGCTTCAATAAACAGATCTATATAGGAAAGGTATGTCTTCTCTGTTGGCTTTGTTCCATTGTGGCTTCTCTTAATCCGATAGCATTGTGCACTTCTCAAATGTTATTGCATGACTATAAGTATGTAAATTGTGTGTTTATGTAGTCAAACTTTATTTTTCATGTTCCTAAATCTCGATTGAATTTTCTTGTTTCCAGGATAAATCTATATCAGGATTTATATCCTATGCTCTGTGTGCAGCTGATGAGGCTTTAAGAGATGCAAATTGGTTGCCTTCCGAAGATGAGAAGAAGGAAAGAACGGTACCAACTGTCTTCTGTAGAAGCTCATTTTCATATTCCCTACATGTATTCTTAAGTTCCGGGTCTGATTAATGCTGTGTCAGGGAGTCTCTATTGGTGGAGGGATTGGAAGCATCTCAGATATTTTAGATGCATCGCAAATGGTCATCGAAAATGTTTGTATCCTTTCTCCTGTGTTGCATGTTTGTTGTTAGCAACATCCACTGTATGCTGTAGTTCAGTTCCAAATGATGATTGCACATAGTTAGATAATTCCTCTTCATTGATATGTGTAAATGGTGTTTCTATGATCTCAACTTTCTGTTCATCTATTCTATGATATGTTACATATCGATCAATGTTAGATGTCTTGTTTAGACCAGATGGCCAGTAGAAATCCCATATGTATATATCTTGTTGTCATGCTTTGTTTGGCTTGCAATGACACTCAAGCCTCACCAATATAAATGATTATATTTTAGTTACTTCCTCCAATCCTGAAATGTAAAGTTTGTTTTTTCTTTGGTCACAGCGTCTACGGCGCCTCAGCCCATACTTCATCCCCAAGATTTTGATCAACATGGCATCAGGTCATGTCAGCATGAGATATGGTTTCCAGGTGAACTTCGTTGTTTCCATTTGGAATAACAGTTTTCTTATTAAATGGATGTTAATATTAGTAGTTATGCTTCTAACTTAGGGTCCAAACCATGCTGCTGTGACAGCTTGCGCCACTGGTGCTCACTCTATTGGCGATGCTACTCGTATGATCCAATTTGGAGATGCCGATGTGATGGTGGCTGGTGGAACTGAGTCCAGTATTGATGCTTTGTCTATAGCTGGATTTTCTAGGCAAGTATGTTTCCAAATGTTTTGTGTTATCTTGCTTCCAAAATAGTACTGTGTGTGCTTTCCTTTTGGTGATTGGAAAGTGGCCTGAATACTTCAAAGGCTATTAGGAGGCTCTGCTGAGTGTGAGGGTTGTAGTAAGCAATAGAGACCCACTTTTGCATCCAATAACAACCACTTGTAAATATATTTATAAACTTTAGCTACCTGCATGTTTTGCCTTTTGCCCACTGTTGCTAATCAACATGTAGTTTCCCCCCTTATTAGTGTCACCAGCCAATACCTTATCCCAATTTCTATGTATTTTGTGCAGGTTAAGGGCATTGTCTACAAAATATAATTCGTCACCACTTTCAGCTTCAAGACCTTTTGATTGCGGTAGAGATGGATTTGTGTATGTCATTCTATTAGATTGTGCCTCTATTTTAGTCTTCTGCTTATTTTTTCCTCATGCTCTTACCTTTTCTTCTAAATTGATTAATAGGATTGGTGAAGGCTGTGGGGTTATGGTTTTGGAGGTGAGTGGTTTGGGGTATTGTTGGTTAAAACCAATCATTACTTCCAGTAACACACAAGATACTTCCAGTAAAACCAATCATTATTGGAGAGTAATACCTAGCTTTTCTTGACATCTCCATGCTCTGCCCATTTTATGCATTGAAAATTGCTTACTTCCCTATACTGTCAAAAATTATCCTAATGGCTAATGCACCCTAATTATTTCTTAGGCTAACCATTCACTTCTCCACAGGCACTTGATCATGCAAAGGAACGTGGTGCGAAAATTTATGCTGAAGTTCGAGGCTACGGAATGTCTGGTACCCTGTTATTCATCAATGAAGATTGTTTCTGTCATTAGTATGTATCAGATTATGATGAAGCTCAGTTTTTTTCCAGGTGACGCACATCACATAACTCAGCCGCAAAATGGTGGTAGAGGTGCTATCTTAGCCATGAAGCGGGCTTTGGATCAGGTGCAAATTCATTCTTGCCTTTGTTGTTTTGTGCCGCATATTTTAACTGTTCTTTTAGTGTAAAAGAAATTAGGAACAGTCTGACTGTTTCTTTAATTTGTTTTCTCATCCTCTTCTAGTCAGGTCTTCATGCAAATGAAATTGACTATGTGAATGCACATGCCACGTCAACTCCCCTTGGTAAGCACTCACGGTCACATGCTGATGACATTTACCAACTTAGCTATAACTTGTGTTCTGTTCTAGTTCTCGGATAAGATAGCTTCTGTTTCTGATCGCAAGCTATACGGAACTAATTTTTGTTTTAACCACAGAGAGGTTAATTCACATAACTTATGTTTGCTCTATTATTTTTAGATAACTTCTGCTTCCAATTCTGAGCTAAATAGAGTAGCAATAGATGAATTGACACTTATTTTGGCTTTAACCCACAATTAGGTGATGCTGTGGAGGCAAACGCGATCAAATCTGTCTTTGGCGACCATGCAGCATCCGATGATCTCGCATTATCCTCAACAAAGGTAGCCTCTCACGCCACAGTGCTATCAAAACTTACCTCTGTTCTCCCTTTCTTTTTTATCCACCAGTCCATTCCAACACATGACTTTGTCTAGGGAGCAATCGGTCATTTGCTAGGGGCAGCTGGATCAGTGGAAGCCATCTTCACTGTGCTAGCAATCCACCACGTATGCCGCCAACCATCTCTTGGTTATGAGCAGCAGCTCCATTCGGGCCAAAAGAGAGCACACTCCTGTGCTCAACTCACATCACCGTCTGCTGTTTTCAGGGAGTCATGCCGCCTACGCTTAACCTGGAGCAGCCGGACCCACTGTTCGAAGGGGCGTTCACGCCACTAGCTGCACCCAAGAAGGCGCCGATACGAGCGGCCATCTCCAACTCTTTCGGATTTGGTGGAACCAACACGTCCCTGCTATTCTCGTGCCCGCCCTAGTGTAACGGCGCTCTGCTGTCTCTCTGTTCCTCACTGGAAGTGAAGAGGCGTACCGGAATATTCAGATATGTTCCGGAGTAAACATTGGAAGGCACCACCCGCGTTTAGCTGAAGTTGAGGAGGCTTCAGGGCCACATTCTGTTTCCTTCACTTGTTCATGCGTTTGCTTCGGCTGCCGTGCAAACCGTTTAACCGCTACACACCTGAGGCAACTAAAATCTGCCTTGTGCGGTTAAACTGTTCTTCGCAGGTTTTTGTTTCACAAATGTGAATTAAACGCTGTTTCGCTTATTTCGGAAAACGGAAGGAAAAGGGATGGAAATTCGATAAATGGTGTTCCCTTCGGACATCATTGGCGTAAAATCTGTACTACTACAATCTAAAACATGTCCAACGTAAACATCACCTGCCTTGCATTGGAGAAAGCTATTTGGGGTACTTGGGTTTTGTTGTGTTCATGTATCCATGGCGGTGGTATTCAGCTTGAGCTAGGAACAAGTTACCGAGGTACAAACTAACTTGTACTTGCTCTCTCTAGTTTTGTTTCAGCTTTCATTAAACCAATAAAAGATGGCAAACTTCCTTGCTCTCTCTAGTTTTGTTTCAGCTTTTATTAAACCAAGAAAGATGTCTTCTTGAACTGCAATTTCCCCTTTTTTTAAAAAAAGAAAAGCTACTTTAAACGAGTGACGATATGTGAGGTAGGATTAGATACAAAATGTACTACTCCATACTCATATTAGTTGACGTTTTGGACAAGATTTATGTCAAACATTGGGAACATAAACTAGCAATAACTTTTAAAATATTTAGTTTGAAAAGGTAAAACTTATATGTATAAATTCACCTTAAAACCCCACTTTTATAAAAGTAATTTTATTTTTAATTTTTTATATATTTTAATAAAAAATAATGGATAAAATTAGGTTTTGGAGACCATGTCTTTGTCTAAAATGTCAACTAATATGAGTATGGAGGGAGTAGGTGCTATGTCCCTCCATCCACAAATAAATGCACCTCTCCTTTTTTTTGATGAGTCAATTTTTTTTAAATTTGACTAGAAATATATCAAATAATATAAATATTTATATATACAAATAAGTATATTATGAAAGTATATTTCATGCTCAATCTAAAGATACATATTGCATATGATAAATATTACTATATTTTTGTATATATTTAGTCAAATTTATAAAAATTTGACTTCCTGGAGAGAAACGAGAAGTGCAATTATTTGTGGACGGAGGGAATAGTTATCATAGATATCTGCAAAAGCTACATATATTTAGGGAAAGTGAAGATGATCCATGCTAAAAAAGAAAAGAGAAAATAAAAGTGACACATGATAAAACCATAAGTAGTGATAGTTTTCATTGTACTCTCTCCGCCTCAAAATAACTGTCGCTTTTCGCTTCTCGAGAAATAATTGCCGACAATTTTTATAAATAATAAATATCATTGATTAGTATCATAATTAGTATCATCAGAAAGATCTTTGGGTCTAGTTTTTTTAACAAATTTATTTAGAGACATAAATATTGCACATATTTTCTATAAATCGAGTCAAACTTGTGGCACGAAAATCGAAGACGACAATTAATTTGGGACGGAGTAGTATGAATAGTAGTCTCATTATATTTTAGTCTATGTAGGTTATTTTATTTGTATCTAAAATTCTAAACTATTATAAGTGTCATAGCCTTCATTACTCAAACCCTTCTAGACAAAAAAAGGCGAAGGTACTCACATTTTTTTAATGAACAATGAGTTACATGTGGTCTGTTTAGGGGTAGACTGCTTTTCTTGTGGATAGATGGCTAGCCACAAACCAACTGGTACAACTGCTTCCCGATGCCTAATATTTATGAACCTCTTGATATATCCATATCATCGTTGTACTTTTAAAGTTATGTGTTCTAATTTAGTCTATCCACATCATCATTGCACCAGCTAATCTATTTGTCGGGTACCAAAATTAGGGCCCCCCAAACAGATCGCATAAATCAGGCCCAACAGACGTAAAACCGGACGACGCGACAAATCACGGCCCACCAAGGCCCAATACACTGCTCTCTCCGTTTAAATCCGAGCCTCTCCGCCGAAGCCTCGGACGGGCGCTAACTTTCCGCCTCGGCCGAGCCCTCCCAGCCAAGGCCTCGGGCGAGCTCCCGTTTTCCGCCTCGGCCGAGCCCTTCTAGCAGAGGCCTCAGACAAGCGCACACATCTCCGTCTCACCCGAACCCTCACGCAGACGCCTCGGACGAGCTCCCGCTTTCCGTCCCGCCCGAGCCCCCGTGCCTAGGCCTCGGATGGGGCGCGCCGCACTTCCTGGTCAAACCTGGCCTCTGACTTGACTTATATCCGCCGCCCGCCTTCCTACAGTTCCTGTCAGAGTGGCGTTATCCCCTGGCAGGGGATGGGAGCCGTCCTGTCACAACTCTCACCTGCGCTCAGGATTACGTTATCCTCCACAGTGGAGGCCATGCCTGCCACTGTGGGGCACTGTGTTGCCTAACCTTTCTGCCAGGTCAAGTCGCCGAAGCTCCAAGGTGACGGCCGCCACGCCAAGGGCCGTCACCCAGCATCATCTTCCGTACGGGAGTCAGGCTGGACGGAGAGCCGGTCAAACAACAGTCCCTCCCTCCCGATTTTTCGAGCCCGGGATGGGCGGCGATTGCCCCGATGACGGCTCTCTCTCTCAGCCAACCGCCCCGCAGTGGCGAGGCTCCGAGGCCCTCTGAGCCTCGGAACCGGAGCGAGTCAAAGCTACAGCACGCTACAGGGGTCAGATACGCCT
Organism: Chrysopogon serrulatus; assembly: GCA_015844335.1. Lineage (NCBI taxonomy): Eukaryota > Viridiplantae > Streptophyta > Magnoliopsida > Poales > Poaceae > Chrysopogon > Chrysopogon serrulatus. Next base: position 146,230 of record JADLZL010003253.1, on the reverse strand, counting down.
CCCCTGGCCTCTCCATCAACTTCTACAGGGACAGCCGTCCTCTCCGTCGTCAGGATAAGGGGATACGACTCCTCACGGCTGTGACCGTGTTCTACAGTGCCGGCGCCCACTCCGGGACCTCGGCACAAGAAAGGCGGCGGGCTCCGAGGCCTCAGATCAGGGAAGGGAGGTGCTCACAACCTCTTTCACGTACACAGGCACCCTTTGTAAACCCTATCCTCCCCTTGCGGCTATAAAAGGGGAGGACCGGGCCCCTTATCAGGCACACACACAAGCACGGTACTGGCACTCGCCTCAATCACTCATGAGACTTGGGACCATCTCTCTCTCTCAACCGCTTGTACTCTCCTACCTACAAGCACTTCGGTGCAAGATAATACAAGTCTTCCTCCCCTCACTGGACGTAGGGCCTTCTCTTTCCCGAACCAGTAGAAACCCTTGTGTCCATCTTGCACACCTTCCGGAGTTGGGAGCACGCACCATAAATTTACTCGTTGGTGCTAGGACCGCCAGTTCTAGCACCGACAGTTGGCGCGCCAGGTAGGGGATCCTGTGCGTGTTTTCGCCTCTCTTCCCGCCGAAACTCCGGAATGGCCAGCAACCGCGATGAGGTGTCTCAGGATGCTTCCGGCCTTAACTTTCCCCCATCACAGCCGCTGGAGCTGGGTACCGTGATCCGGTTCGGGGATCTCGAGTTCGTGTCGCTGGGCACCCAGTACGACATGGAGCTCCTTCCGCCCAGGGCCCAGGAGTCTCCCCGGCGAGGCACTGCGGCCCCGTCCACGGGCCCGGGGGAGGCGTCGTAAGCGCCTACGCCCGCCGTGCTCGGCAGACGCGTCACACCGCCCGGGAACCCAGAGGAGGATCTGCCGCGGCGCATTTGGGCGGCGGAGGCCGCCCTAACGCCTCGTGACCAGATCCACCACCTCCGTCGTTCGGCCTCACCAACGCCGCCGCCACATGCGCGTCGTTGGTCTCCACCAGCTTGGGGGCTCATGATGAGCTCCCCGGCCATCAGCTGCGCTTCGCCCGGGATTCGGACACGTCCGCTCCAGCCACGTCTTACCCCGACCTTGAGGGGCACCGGACCAGGTGGGCAGGAGTAGACCATTCCGGGTCCCGCTACGTCCACGCAATACGGCGCTACACGGAGGCCACGGAGCCCGTGGGCTAATGCCGGCGCATGCATACGCCTTCGGGTACCCCGACTTCGGACTCGCCCGGGCGACATGTACGACCCAACCCGCGAGTGCTTTCACGTGGAGATCGGCGATCTCGGCGGCGGCGGTGACGACAACGGTGACGGCGACTAGGGCTGCGACCCCAGCACGCCGCCGGGCGGCCCCGGCGGCGCAACGCCTCAGGATCCCAACTCGTCCCGACCCGTGGGCGGGAGCAGCCCGAACTCCGCCGCGCATGGGTTCCCCGAGGACTGGTGACCCGGCGGCCACCCCTCGTGGTCTCGCGGCATCCCACCATCGAGCGGATCCGGGAAGCTTGGGGACAAGCTTCGAGAATGCGACCGCCTTACGCTACGGCGAAAGATAGAGGCGTTCGAAGTGGCGCCCCCGCGGCGCGGCGAACCCGAGCTCCGCCGCCCGACAGCGCCCGTGACATCAACCGGAGGATCATCAACGACGAGGGGGAACATCCCCCATCTTCCAGCAAGCAAGCCGCAAGCGACGTCGCGGCCGCGTGCCCTTCTCCTCCGGCGATGCCGGAGCCATCCACCCCGGAGGGGCACGGATTCGAGATGAGATGCGGGGCTACATCGAGACCGCTGTCCGTCCAGCAGGCCGAGAGCCTCGGCCTCCCTGGCCGGGCGCAGAGGGACGAGGAGGACGAGGTGTCCCCTCGCCGCGCGCGAAGCCTCGGTCCATCAGATCCATCACGGCGGCCGGTCCGCGAGCGCACTCGGGACAACCGCGGCAGCCCCGACGACGGTGACGCGCTGTAACGCCATCAACAACACCGCGAGGGAAGCCGAAAGCACGGGCCGGACGCGACCGCCCGGCCAGAGGGCGGCAGGCACAACAGCGACGAGGACTGTGACGATGCCGATCCCCCGGGGCCCCGTGCCTTCAGCTGGGACATCCGCAACGCCCGGTTCCCTTTCCGGTTCCGCCAGCCGGCCAACCTCACCAAGTACTCGGGAGAAACGAACCCCGAGGTGTGGCTCAACGACTACCGACTAGCGTGCCAGCTAGGCGGCGCGGACGACGACAAGCTCATCATCCGCAATCTTCCGCTTCACCTGGGTGACTCAGCGCGAGCTTGGCTGGAGCATCTTCCCGCCCACACGATCCGCGACTGGTCCGATCTGGTCAAGGTTTTCATGGGAAACTTCCAGGGCACATGCGTGCGCTCTGGGAACTCATGGGACCTCCGCAGCTGCCGCCAGAAGCCCAACGAGACGTTGCGGGATTTCATCCGGTGCTTCTCGAAGAAGTGCACTGAGCTGCCCAACGTAGCCGACACCGCCATCATCGGCGCGTTCCTTGATGGCACAACCTGCAAGGAGCTCATCCATGAGCTGGGCCAGAAGATGCCAACCACCGCCAACGAGCTGTTCGAGGTGGCAACAAACTTCACCTCCGGTGAGGAGGCGGTGGGAGCGATTTTTCGCAACGGCAACAACAAGGGGAAGCGGAAGGAAGGCGACGCCGAGGGGGACGCATCCCGCAACCCCAAGAAGAACAAGAGGAACAAGCGCAAGGGGAAGAGGGGCAAGAAGGAGGCAGACTCAGAAGACGACATTATCGCCGCGGCCGACCGCAAGACCCCCCGAGGCCCCCAGGGCCCGGGGCGTTCGACGACATGCTCAAGAAGCCCTGTCCTTTCCACAAGTTCCCCATCAAGCACACCATGGGGGAGTGTTACTTGGCCTGCCGTTTCTACCAGAAGCTTCCCCCGCCTGAGGACAAGAGAAAGAAGGAGGAAGAGGACAAAGACGAGGGATTCCCCGAGGTCCACAACGTCTTCATGGTCATCGGGGGGCTGCCGGTGAACCTCACTCCGCGCCAGATCAAGCGCGAGCGTCGTGAGGTCTTCTCGGTGTGCCCCGCCACTCCACAAGATACTGCCGTGGTCCGCCGACGCCATCACCTTCAACATCGACGACCACCCACTCCACGTACCGAACCCAGAACGGTACCCGCTCGTGGTCGACCCTATCATCGGCAACGTGCGGCTCACCAAGGTGTTGATGGACGGCGGCAGCGCCCTCAACATCCTCTACTCCGAGACCCTCAGCCTGTTGGGGATTGAGCGCCCGCAGCTCCGGCCCAGCAGCTCTCCTTTTCAGGGCATAGTGCTAGGCAGGTGGGCCTGGCCCCTCGGGCAGATCGACCTTCCGGTCTTCTTCGGGACGCCATCGAACTTCTGCAAGGAGGTCATCACCTTCGATGTGGTCGACTTCCGAGGAACCTATCATGGATTCCTCGGACGTCTCGCGTACGCGAAGTTCATGGCCGTCCCCAACTACACCTACCTCCTCCTCAAGATGCCAGGCCCCAACGGCGTCATCACTGTCGGCTCCTACTACGAGCATGCGTTCAACTGCGACGTCGAGGCAATCAAGCACGCCGAGGCCATGGCGGTCTCCGAGGCCCTCGACGCCAAGCGCCACGCCGGCACTTTCGAGCCATCCGACGGGATGAAGGAGGTCCCGCTGGATCCCACCTCTCCATCCGGCAAGGCGGTGAAGATCTGCGCCTCCCTCGACCCCAAATAGGAAGTTGTGCTCGTCGACTTTCTCCGCGCGAACATCGACATCTTCGCGTGGAGTCCCTCGGACATGCCAGGCATTCCGAGGGATGTCGCCGAGCACTCCCTTAATATCAGGGCCGGATCCAAGCCGGTGAAGCAGCGTCTGCGTCGATTCGATGAGGAGAAGCGCAGGGCCATCGGCGAGGAGGTGAACAAGCTTTTGGCGGCCGGATTCATCAAGGAGGTATTCCATGCCGAGTGGTTGTCTAATCCTGTACTGGTTAGGAAGAAGAGTGGGAAGTGGAGGATGTGTGTAGACTACACAAGCTTAAATAAAGCATGTCCGAAGGTCCCCTTTCCTCTACCACGTATTGATCAGATTGTTGACTCCTCCTCAGGGTGTGAACTTTTATCCTTTCTTGATGCCTACTCCAGTTACCACCAAATCAAGATGAAGGAGTCCGACCAGCTCGCGACTTCATCACTTCTTTTGGCATGTATTGCTACGTGACGATGCCCTTCGGACTCAGAAACGCCGGGGCCACGTACCAACGGTGCATGCTCGGTGTCTTTGGGGATCACATCGGAGAGACCGTAGAGGCCTACGTAGACGACATAGTGGTCAAGACCAAGAAAGCCGACGACCTCATCGTCGACTTTCAGATTGCCTTTCGGTGTCTTAAGGCCAAACGCGTCAAGCTCAACCCTGAGAAGTGCGTCTTCGGGGTACCCCGAGGCATGCTCCTGGGGTTCATCGTCTCCAAGCGCGGCATCGAGCCCAACCCGGAGAAGGTGACCGCGGTGACCAGTATGGGGCCAATCAAGGATCTGAAGGGGGTACAACGGGTCATGGGCTGCCTTGCGGCTCTTAGCCGCTTCATCTCATGACTTGGAGAGAAGGGCCTGCCCCTGTACCGCCTCCTGAGGAAATTGGAGCACTTCTCCTGGACCCCCGACGCCCAAGAGGCTCTCGACAAGCTCAAAGCTGCCCTTACTAGCGCCCCGATACTGGTCCCTCCAGCCGAAGGTGAGCCCCTCCTCTTGTACGTCGCTGCGACAACCCAAGTGGTTAGTGCGGCCATTGTTGTTGAAAGACAGGAAGAAGGCCACGCCCTGCCGATCCAAAGGCCGGTTTACTTCATCACGAGGTGTTTGTCGAGACCAAGATCCGCTACCCGCAGATCCAGAAGCTACTCTACGCTGTGGTTCTAACTCGGCGCAAGCTCCGGCACTACTTTGACGCCCACCCAGTGACGGTGGTTTCCTCCTTCCCGTTGGGGGAGATCCTCCAGAACCGAGAAGTCTCAGGACGGGTCGCCAAGTGGTCTGTCGAGCTTATAGGAGAGACTCTCTCCTACGCGCCAAGGAAGGCCATCAAGTCTCAAGTCTTGGCAGATTTTCTCGCGTAGTGGACCGACACCTAGCTTCCACCGCCTCGGATCCAGGCGGAGTGCTGGACCATGTACTTCGACGGGTCTCTGATGAAGACCGGCGCCGGCGCTCCTCTCCTTCTCGCCTCACCCCTGGGGTACACATGCGGATGCGTGGTCCGTCTCTATTTCCCCGCTTTCAAACAACATGGCGTAGTACGAGGGCCTCCTCAATGGCTTGAAGATCGCCACCGAGCTCGGCGTCAAGCGTCTCGACATCCGAGGGGACTCGCAACTCGTCATCGACCAAGTCATGAAGGACTCGATCTGCCACGACCCAAAGATGGACGTACACTGCAAGGCCGTGCGCGCCCTGGAGGACAAATTCGACGGCCTCGAGCTCAACCACGTCGCCCGAAGGTACAACGAGGCTGCCGACGAGCTCGCCAAGATTGCGGCCGGGAGGGCTCCCGTCCCTCCGGACGTCTTCACCAAAGACCTTGCGGCCCCCTCTCCGTCGCCTTCAAGACCAAGGCACGGCGGCAGCGACAAGCCCGACCCCCTGGGGCTACAAAGCAGCCTCCGAGGCCGAGGCCCCCTCGGCAGCCGACGCCGAGGTCATGGAGCTTGACGAGGAGGGCCCCGAAGCCGACCCAAAGCAAGACTGGAGGAAGCCGTACCTTGATTGGATCGTCCGAGGGGTGCTCCCCGAAGACTTCAACCGGGGCCGACGCATCGCGAGGAGAGCGAAGTCCTTCGTCGTGATAGAAGATGAGCTCTACAAGCGAAGCCCCTCGGGGGTCCTGCAACGGTGCATCTCCAGCGAGGAAGGGCTGAAGCTAGTCCGCAAGATCCACACCGGCGTCTGTGGCCACCACGCCGTTCCCCGTTCCCTCGTCGGCAGCGCTTGTAACGTCCCGCCTCCTCGAGACCGGGCCCGCTTACATCTGACAGCTTTAATAGGACCAATACTACCCTCACAGACCAACACCGGTCTTTTTCACTTTGTCCTCACTCATGCGCACCCTGAACGAATTTCCCGGTCGGGTCACCCATCTCGAAATTACTCCGGGCCAAGCACGCTTAACCCCCGGAGTTCTTTCAAGATGAGTTTTCGGAAAAAGAAGTTGCAACTTATTGGTATGAGTATCATATTAATCCTATTAAGCCCCTGGGCCGGGTGTTACAAATACTTTCGACAGGGGCTTTTATCGGCCTACCGCGGTCGCCGACGCCACTCACGTGGTGCGCACCTGCGAAGGCTGCCAGTACTACGCTCGCCAGACGCACCTACCGGCCCAGACGCTCCAGACTATTCCCATCACTTGGCCATTCGCTGTATGGGGACTCGACCTCATCGGACCACTCAAGAAGGCGCCCGGGAGCTTCACACACTTGCTAGTCGCCATCGACAAGTTCTCCAAGTGGATTGAGGTGCGCCCCATTACCAACATCCGATCTGAGCAGGCGGTGCTGTTCTTCACCGACATCATCCATCGCTTCGGGGTCCCAAACTCTATCATCACCGACCACGGCACCCAGTTCATGGGGAAGAAGTTCCGGGACTTCTGCGATAGGCACCAGATACGCATTATCTGGTTTGCTGTCGCCCATCCCCAGACAAATGGACAGGTAGAACGCGGCCAATGGTATGATTTTGCAGGAACTCAAGCCTCGGATCTTCAACAAGCTTGACAAGTTCGGCAAAAGGTGGCTCGAGGAGCTCCCCTCGGTCCTTTGGAGCCTAAGGACGACGACCAGCCAGGCCACAGGGTTCACGCCTTTCTTCCTGGTGTATGGCACCGAGGCCGTCCTTCCTACCGACTTGGAGTTCAGTTCTCCGAGGCTCAAGGCTTACGACGAGCGGCGCAACCAGACGGCTCGGGAGGATTCGCTAGATATGCTCGAGGAAGCCAGGGACGCCGCCCTTCTACACTCGGCTAGATATCAGCAATCCCTCCGATGCTACCACGACCGACGGGTCCAAACTCGAGACCTCAAGGAGGGTGACTTAGTACTGCGTCTTCGCCAGGACAACCGAGGCCGCCACAAGCTCACGCCGCCATGGGAAGGTCCCTACATCGTTGCCGAGTCCTCAAGCCGGGCACCTACAAGCTCGCCGACGAGGACGGCCAAATCCTCAACAACGCTTGGAACATCCAACAGCTACGTCGTTTCTACCCTTAAATTTCCAAGCCTTGTACATGCTTCTGTACCTTACGCTTTTTCCTAGAGAAATGAAAGCAGCTAGCACTTGTTCATTTTCCACAAACGTAACACACATTCGAGGCCTTCGGAGGCTTAGGACTTCAGTCACAGTAACACTCCCGCAAGGGTTGAGTGAGACTCAGTTTTGACCTATCAAAACCAAGCCTCCCTCGGGGGCTAGAAAGGGGGGAACCCCCTCCTAAAAGGCACCCCAAAAACACTTATCGTTTTTTCCTTGGTCATTTTTTCACAAATTTTTGTACCCAAGGTCTCGAACACTTAGGAAAGAGCAATCAGAGAAAGTCACCCCGAGGCTAGGGGTCGGGCCGAAAGAGAGCTGAGGTCACCTACGCCCGTGCGCTACGGTACCTCTACTTGCCACCCTCGGCCAAGGGAAAACTTTAGGCATTGCGAGAGGGTTGTTCCAAATGCCAATATCGGCAGAGCCGCGAGGTCACCTACGCCCATGCGCTACGGTACCTCTACTCGCCACCCTCGGCTAAGGAACGGCCTCTAAATTCAAAATAGTCTTGCAAGACTCTAGCCTAAGTGCGGATCGAGGTCAAAAAGGGTGTGAAAAATAAACAAAGACACCATCACAAAACATGAAGCCACGATAGGCCATCAGCATGAGTACTTCCAAAAGAAACTAATATGGTTTTTTACATGGGCACGCTGGCCCGAACTGCAGAACCTACTGAGGGGCGTTCGGCCCCTCACCGTCTCGAGCAGCGGCGACCGTGGCATCGGCGGCGTCAGCCTCAACTGCGGGAGCAGGGACAACGACGGGCGCGAAGATCTGGACCAGCGTTGAGGGGGCCCCGGTCCCCTCAACCTGCTGAACCAACTCCACAAACACCTCGCTCTCACGGCCCTCCTCTTCCTCCGAGATGACGACCCCCTCGGAGATCCGTGGGAGATCGAGCTCGTAGTGGGACGTGGCCAGCGCGAGCGTGTGCGACACGCTGATCCGGAGGGCGTCCAGCGCGCGCGCCTCCATCCGCTTGGGCAGCGCGGCAAGCCATCCCAGTGGACTGCTCCCAGCAGCATCACCAGCCTCAACTTCTTCACAGACGGCCACGACCTTCTGCGTCAAGGCATCGAGCTCGCCCTGCGCCGAGTTGTAAGCCGCCTGCGACGCGACGAGGTCCGCCTCCAGCTCCAACACCTTCCCCCTTAGGCCTGCGATAATCTGAGAGTCAAACTCTGAGGCAAGGCAGCAAATGTACGACAGACAGGTATGACGCTTACCTTCCCGCTGGTTGCGAAGGGTCTCGGCCTCGGACACCCCCTGCAGGAGTTCGACCCTCATCAAGGCATTGTCGTCGGCAAGGAGCTGCTGGTCAGTCTCAAGGGTCACCAGCCTCTTAGACAGGGCCTGGACGGAGTCAGCCGAGCGGGTAACTTCGGCCCTCATCACCTCCCTCTCGGCCCGAAGTCGGTCGAGGTCCGCCGCGTGTTTCGCCACGATCCCCTTCGAGAGGGTGGCCTCCTCACGCGTCATCGAGTCCTCGGCCTTCAAGTCTGAGACAAGGAGACGGAGCTTCTCGTTCTCCTCGTCTCTGGCCGACAGGGAGGTGCTCAGCTGGGCTACGAGCTCCTTCTGGCGATTGAGCTCATTGGTGAGGCCAGCCCCCGCTCGGATGAACTCCGATTTCGCCCGGGACACCTGCGCCAGCTCCTGCAGTAACCAGACCCAATCGTTCAGCCATCACGAAAGGGCTCTGAGGACAAGAAAACCGCGGGAGGCCGGTTTACCTTCAGCGCGCCGGGGAGCTCGGTGGACAGGATCGACGAGAGAGTCTTAAGTGACCTCTCGCCCAGCTCCTGGCACATCCCCGCCTGCTCCCACAAGTGCCCTTCCGCGGCGTCGTCCAGCACATAGACCGGCCGCCCTTCGGGGTCCTGACGGTCCCTCCAGATTAGCCGCGGCGCCTTCGTGAGCTCCCCGAAGCCGGCGGCCTCTCGACCAAGCGACCCCTTAGCCTCAGCAGGCTCCTCAGTCAACGACTTTCCCAGCTCACCGCCAGAGGAAGTCGCGTCCTCGGTAAGCGCCTCCTTCCCCCGTGCCTCGGTGGCCTCTTCCGAGGAAGGAATCTCCACCACATCGTCGGCCATGACTCGAGGCGGGGATGGAGCCGGCGCCTGCTCCTCCATGACCACGTCCGCGGCGACCTTCGCGACGGACGTCCTCGCCGCATCCTCGTCGCCGGCCAAGGGCGCCTCTTTGGCCGGCGGCACCTCGGCCACGTTCTTCTCCTTCGCGGGATGCGCCACCACCTGTGGCGCGACCCTGACGCTCGCGCTCCCTGCCCCTGACTTCAGCTTCTTTCGCAGGGAGAGCGGAGCCGGGCCGAGCCGGTCTTGTGTTTTTGGCTGCAAAGATGAGCAGAAGAGCTTCAGAGTCAGAGGAAAAGAAGAAAGAAAAACAATCACCAAAGACAGGTCCCAAGGCCGAAAGCAACACTTACCCGGCGGCCGGCACCCGGCACCCTAAGCACCCCTGATCTTAATGCCTGTCGGGGGCCGTGTCCGAGGGGGGGGCCTCGAGCGCCTGTCATCCCTCGCCCCTTCATCGGGCGTCGGACCCCGCCCTCGGACCTCCTCTCTGCCGTCTCGGGAGCCTCGGGGCGGGTTGGCCCTTTACCGCTCGGGCTCACCGGCGTGGGATGGCTTCGAGGGGCTACGCCTCCTCCGCCGAAGTCACGACCTCGGCCGACCCCGCGCCCCCTTCTCGAGCAGGGGGCGGCCTCGGCAGCCCCCTTCCCCAGCGGCGTTCCGCCTCCCCCTCGGGGGACGTCGTGGCCGGCCTCGGCAAGCGGCCTCGGCTCTGATGAAGCCGAGGCCGAACCCCTCGCGGAGTCCTCCGCCACCTGCGCACGTTGCGCACCACCAGAAGAATGGGGGTGCGACGCCTCCTCCGGGGATCCAGCCCCAAGAGGTGGCTCAGGTCATCGTCATACCACCCCTCCTCCTCCTCCTCGTCGTCGTCGCCACCGTCGGTGGTGTCCGACGGCGTCTCCTCCCGCGGGAGGCCCTCCCGCTCCCGGGCGACGCCGGCGCTTCGCCAGTCCTCCCTTTCCCCTGCTGCCATGGGACGTTCCGCTCCGTCCGGCTCTCCTTCTTCTTCTTCCTCGCCTCCACGGAGGCCCTATTAGCCTCCTTCTTCGCGGAGATGGGTGGCTTGGTCACTTTCAGCTTTTCGGCAAGCCCCTGAGGAGACGAAACCAAATCAAAAACCGGAGAAAGAGCATGGGAAACACGCATCGGGCGCAGGTGGGAGCCTTACCATGGAGATGAAATCCTTGTCCGGCCTCATCACGACCTTGTACATTAGGACGGGGTCCGCCGCCGCCGCCTTGTTCATCCGCTCGAGGATCTCCTCGTGATCGAGGTCCTCGGGCGCCATCCTGGTGCCTTGCCAGGCGTTGCCGACCCTCATGTCGTACAAAGAGTATCGCCTCGATATGGGGGCAGCACCCGCCGTTTGTGGAAACCGGCGATTACCACCGACGCGTCCAACCCCGCCTGGGTCAGACGCGTCAAGGCAGCCAACACCTTCCTCAGGGGGGGTCACCTTTTCCGGGATCAGCTCCTTTTTCCACGACGGCGGCTCTACGTCGATTGACTTCCCGGTGTAGGCCGGGAGGTGGCCGTGGTCATTGCGGAGTGGGCTCGCAACTGCAGCGTACAGCTCCCGGCCCAGACGGCCAGTCTCTTCCCCTTCTCCGACCCCTTGGGAGCCTTCAAGAAGAGGGCGGCCTCGAAGAAGTAGAGCCAGAGGTCCCAATGGGCCTCGACTCCAAGGTACCCCTCACACAGAGCGACAAACACCGCCGCATGTGTGATCGAGTTGGGGGTGAGGTTGTGCAGCTCCAGGCCGTAATACTCCAGGAGCGCCCGGAGGAACCGGCCCGCCGGCATGCCGAACCCGCGCTCGTGGAACGCCATAAAGCTCACGACGTACCCTTCCGGGGGCATCGGGAACCGGTGCTCGGCCGGCGGCACGATCCACTCCGGCGACCGGGCGTCGGAGCGGGCGCGGAGAAGACCCTTCTCCGCCAGCGTCGTCAGCTCGGCCTCCGTGACCGAGCACGACTCCCAGTCCTCCGTGCCGATGATCTCGACCCTCGGCGCCATCGAGAAGGCGGACTAGATTGGACAGCGGCGCGGCAAGGTTATCTCTCCCCTCTCTTCTCCCTCTTCTCTCGGCGGTGCTCGAACAAACTCCCGGCTGCAACGACGGCAAGAGCAGAGGCAATGGCTAGGGAAATAGGAGGAGGGCCAGCGGCCACCACCACCCAGGTATTTATACCCGGCTAGACCCTAGCCCGTTCATCTTCCGGCATTTAATGCATATCGCTCTCGGATTTTCCTACTCGATTGTGTTCACACGGAGTCCCAGGCGCCCGCGCGCGAGCGGCCACAGCCACACGGGATCAAGGAAACACATGCACATTGCAGGGTTCATCCCCCACAGAAGATCCCGGCTCACGGAGCCTAGAGCTCTGGCACCGCGCGTGCCCATAGTGGCAGCCGCAGCGGCACACGCCACCATCACGTCCCCTGGGGGACCCACACGCACGCGCGCGGTGTGTCAACTGCCTTGGACGTGGGGGACCCATCACTTCTTCCACAGCGGGGCGCCACGACGCCGGACGCTCCGAGAAGGGCGCCTCAAAAGGCGCGCCCACGTCCCCGCCGCGGGACGAACTATGGGCTTCCTTCCCGGTGAAGGAACCTGGGCGATGGCCCATTTACGGTCTAGAGGTTCGGAGGCTGGTCCGCCAGTGGGTTCGACAGCCGCCTCAGGCCACCAGAGTCATAGGGATGGCTCGGACGGTCTCATACACAGCCGAGCCCTGCGCAAGCAGGGACCGTCCCATGCCGTGTCCCAGGCTAGCGAGGCAGTCTGAGTTAGGGGGATCCCGCGTGGGAGTGCATCGAGCCCTCGGGACCTGGCGGACGGGACCCGGGCCCCACCTCAGACACACCTTGCAGGCTCTGATGGAATGCGCCTCCGGGCCCAGCCAACCCCTAACGAACGGGGCACAGGCATTCCACTTGGACTTACCCGTTAACAGCTCACCGGATCTAGCCATGTTCGATACTTGTCGACGATAGTGTGGCGAAATCCACCCTCCTCCCTGTGGAAGGGATGCAGAGGTGCGGACGAAACTAACGACCAAGTACCGCTCGGCCGCCCCACACCAGAACGGGGCTCGGGGGCTCCCCCGGCACAGGGGCTGAGGTTGGGAAACGTCAACTAACTCATCGAACTCCCGGTCGAGCCGACGGACCCGGGGGCTCGGCAAACGGAAGGAACACTCCAACCAAAACACGCGCAAGCCCTCGGAGGAGTGCCCGCACTCCTCCGAGGCCTCGGGGGCTACACCCGGCGGGTGCGCTCGCTCGCCCCCACCGGAGAACGTAGCCTCCGAAACAAGCAAGCACCCTCACCAAACACATATAAGCCCTCGGAGGAGTACTCACACTCCTCCGAGGCCTCGGGGGCTACACCCGCCGGGTGCGCTTGCGCGCACCCAGCGTTGGAAAGCCCGAAACACCTAACAATGTGCCCGGCAGAAGCCTAGCTTAAATCCACAACCTCCGAACGAGTGTACCCACTCATTCGTAGGTTCGGGGGCTACTGTCAGGTACCAAAATTAGGGCCCCCCAAACAGATCACATAAATCAGGCCCAACAGATGCAAAACCGGGTGACGCGACAAAGCACGGCCCACCAAGGCCCAATACACTGCTCTCCGTTTCGTCCGAGCCTCTCCGCCGAGGCCTCGGACGGGCGCTAACTTTCCGCCTCGGCCGAGCCCTCCCAGCCAAGGCCTCGGGCGAGCTCCCGTTTTCCGCCTCGGCCGAGCCCTCCCAGCAAAGCCTCAGACGAGCGCACACATCTCCGTCTCGCCCGAACCCTCACGCAGACGCCTCGGACGAGCTCCCGCTTTTCGTCCCGCCTGAGCCCCCGTGCCTAGGCCTCGGATGGGGCGCGCCGCATTTCCTTGTCAAACCTGGCCTTTGACTTGACGTATATCCGCCGCCCGCCTTCCTACAGTTCCTGTCAGAGTGGCGTTATCCCCTGGCAGGGATGGGAGCCGTCCTTGTCACAACTCTCACCCGCGCTCAGGATTACGTTATCCTCCACAGTGGAGGCCATGCCTGCCACTGTGGGGCACTGTGTTGCCTAACCTTTCTGCCAGGTCAAGTCGCCGAAGCTCCAAGGCGACGGCCGCCACGCCAAGGGCCGTCACCCAGCATCATCTTCCGTACGGGAGTCAGGCTGGACGGAGAGCCGGTCAAACAACAGTCCCTCCCGGGTTTTCTGAGCCCGGGATGGGCGGCGATTGCCCCGATGACGGCTCTCTCCTATGCCAACCGCCCCGCGTACGGCAGCAGGCTCCGAGGCCCTCCGAGCCTCGGAACCGGAGCGAGTCAAAGCTACAGCACGCTACAGGGGTCACATACGCCTCCCCTGGCCTCTCCATCAACTTCTACAGGGACAGCCGTCCTCTCCGTCGTCAGGATAAGGGGATACGACTCCTCACGGCTGTGACCGTGCTCTACAGTGCCGGCGCCCACTCCGGGACCTCGGCACAAGGAAGGCGGCGGGCTCCGAGGCCTCAGATCAGGGAAGGGAGGAGCTCACAACCTCTTTCACGTACACAGGCACCCTTTGTAAACCCTATCCTCCCCTTGCGGCTATAAAAGGGGAGGACCGGGCCCCTTATCAGGCACACACACAAGCACGGTACTGGCACTCGCCTCAATCACTCACGAGACTTGGGACCATCTCCCTCTCTCAACCGCTTGTACACCCCTACCTATAAGCACTTCGGTGCAAGATAATACAAGTCTTCCTCCCCTCACTGGACGTAGGGTCTTCTCTTGCCCGAACCAGTATAAACCCTTGTGTCCATCTTGCACACCTTTCGGAGTTGGGAGCACGCACCACAAATTTACTCGTTGGTGTTAGGACCGCCAGTTCTAGCACCGACACTATCCACATCATTATTGTACTTTTAAAGTTTTTTATATGATACTCCCCCTTCTAATTTACTCCTGTCTGATTTATAAGACGTAGTTAAACATGACATGGTTATCAAAATTATAAGTTCACCACTCATTTATTCTATATTATATTTTTATGATTATAAAATTAATGATCATTGAATAGCATATTTGATCATGAATCTAAAAAATCAAGTTTGTATCATAATTAGTGTTTTGGTCTTTCCAATTAGCCTTCCCGTGCCAGATATACTAAATGTGGAACGAGTCTATACCATGACATATCTTATATCTAGCCATCTATAGTAGGCGCATATAATAACCAAAAGTTATGTACCTAGTAGAAAATTTAAAAGCTCAAAACAACTTGTAATTTGGAACAGACTCGGGACAACATTAACTCTGTACGTCTAGAAGAGGATGCATCAATACGATGTGATCTCTAATATGACATTGTGATTATCTAAAGATATATATATAAAAGTTCTTGCATATATATTTTACAATTAAATACTAACTTGATCTGTTTTAAATTAAAATTCGTTTGTCTTTTTTATCTCAATTTTGACCACTCACTTTATTCAAAAAGTTATACAAAATATCATATTTTTTTATTATGGCTTGCTTTATTAATAGAAGTTTTTTAAATGTAAATATGTTTATATAATTTTTTTAATATAATGGTTAAATTTAGGGTTAAAAAATCAAATAAATTATAATTTAGAACGGAGGGAGTATTTGCCTCAGATAAATATACTACAGAGTACTCCCTGTGTCCCAATATTATTGTTTTGTAGCGTTAAAAAATAGTCCTGAAAAACATGTTGTTTAAGGTATGCACCATAGTAAAGCAAATGTGCTATAGCATTAACAAGACACCTGAGCTAGCATATAGGTACTGTATTCGCTTATAATTATTGCAGTTTCTGTAGCCGTTTCTCACTATATTAATGATAGGACATCTGAGCTTGCAGGACTAGTAAGGGTATACTCCCTTCGTCCGTTGTTTTTGTCGTTAAAAAACCATGTCCTCATAATTACGGTTTTAGAATGACAAACTCTATGGGACAGAGAAAGTATATAATTATTTTACTTGGTTATTGCATCTACGACATACGGAGTATTCTAGAACAACTATTATTTTGGGATGGAGGGAGTAACTAGCTAGATGAACGGGTTAGATTTAGAACCGCACTGCATATGCAGCATATTCCTCGCTACGAGGATGGATGTCCAAGTGAAGTACGAAACCAAACCGTCCGGCAGTGCCCCGACACATCCACCCTCCATTTATACGGCCGGCCGGGGCACGGCTCTGCCTGCCTCCGCTAGTCTTCCTTCCCTTCACATCACAGCGGGTTGTTGTGGCCTGGCCTGTGGGCAGAGACGAACGAGACACCAACCAAAAACCATCGAGGCCACGAGCGAGCGAGCGGAGGAGGAGAGGGGGAGGCAGCAATGGCGGAGCCGAACCAGCAGCAGCAGCTGCTGCGGTCGTTCGTGGAGGTGCCGGCGGACTCGCACTTCGCCATCCAGAACCTGCCCTTCGGGGTCTTCCGCCGGCGGGGGCCGCAGGCGGAGGCGCCGCGCCCCGCGGTGGCCATCGGGGACTTCGCGCTCGACCTCGCCGCCGTCGCCGACGCGGGGCTCTTCGACGGGCCCGCGCTCTTCGGCTCCCGGTGCTTCCACCAGGTGCCTGCTTTGCTCTGCTCCTCAACCCTTCGATTCGATTCGATCCATTGCTCCAGTGATATGAGCTTGATTTTAGCTACGCCGAGCGGGTTGTTGGTATTGGTGACAGGGTGGAAATAGTTAATTGAGGTAACTATGGTCTGGTAGTGACTGGTAGAGTAGAAAATAATTGGTGTCCTTGGTGCTGTGCGCGCAGGAGACGCTCAACATGTTCTTGGGGATGGGCCGGCCGGCGTGGAGGGAGGCGCGCGCCACGCTACAGAAAATCCTCTCAGGTTCCTGTCTTTTCTCCTTCTTTTATTTATTTATATATTTTATATATATCCTTGCTTCTCTTTTAGCCGTTTTATTCGCTGACCACACAATTAAGCTGCAATATGCAATGTGTCATGAAAAAACAAAGTGTGATTGTTTGTTCATAGTAGCTATCGATGTCGATGGATGGCATTGTATACAGTTGCAGGACGGAACTAACTACTCCTCACTCTTCTTTCCTTGTTGCTTTGCAGCCGATGAGCCCGTCCTGCGTGACAACGAGGCCCTGAGGAACAAGTGTCTGGTACCAATGGTGAGCTTCTTGAATCTGCCCCGTTGTCTCTTCTGAGGGTAATAACCAAAAGATCATTGACCAAATCGCCAATGCTCTGCTTTTATAATGCAGAGTGATATCGAGATGGTTCTGCCAATCACGGTTGGAGGTTACACAGACTTCTTTTGTTCTGTGCACCATGCGAGGAACTGCGGATTCATCTTCCGAGGACCGCAAACTCCAGTCAATCCAAATTGGTAATGTGTTTTCTCTGACAATGTGAGCAAAAGCAGTATGCTAATCAGTTGAGATCAGATCCTGTCCTGGGAACAAAAGCAGTATGTGAATATTTTTTACTGAGAAGACTAAAGTATGAACATCCATAGCACTGGTTGTTATGTTACTATGCTCAATCTCCATGTTTATTATTATTCTTGATGCTTTGCTGCATGTCATCGTTTACTCTACTTTTGCTTTCATCACTTCATTGATGTGACCCAACTGTAACTAACTTACAATGTACATTTTGTCAATTCAGGTTTTATCTTCCAATAGGATACAACGGTCGAGCATCATCTATAGTTGTGTCTGGAACTGATGTCATTAGGCCCAGGTGTGCATCCCATAATACTTGCTAGAAAGAGCATTAACTGTTCTTTAAAGCTTGAAATCTCTATTTTGTGTGCCATGTGTTGCTCTTTTGTTTAATTATTTCTCTGTTTTTTAGAGGACAAGGACATCCAACAGGAAACTCCGCTCCTTATTTTGGTCCCTCTCAGAAGCTTGATTTTGAGCTTGAGATGGTTAGCCTCTTAATAACCCTAGTACTTTCTCTTGTGGCTATAATTCGCCTACCTAACTAACTAACTAGGTTGTCAAGTCACTTTCAGCTATTGTTTTTTCTCATTAAGCTGCCAAGTCACTTTCAGTTATTATTATTTTTTCTTCCATACTTTCAGTTATTATATTGTTATATGATTATCAAATATAGGACTAGTTTAGGTAAAGTGTCCTTTGTTTCAGTATGATTTTCTTGATTCACTAAATTATATCATAATGCTTGTTGCTTTCAGGCTGCCATTGTTGGTCCAGGGAATGAATTAGGCAAACCAATTGATATTAATGATGCTGAAGAACATATTTTTGGCCTAACTTTGATGAACGATTGGAGTGGTATTCTATTCTTTTCAATTTTCATCTGTTTAATATTAACATGCATGACGTGATTATACTGAGTTGCATGTAATATGGCAGCTAGAGATATCCAGGCTTGGGAGACTATACCTCTTGGACCTTTCCTTGGGAAAAGCTTCAGTAAGACACTCGATACCCCTAATGAAACCTTAGGTTTTCTGAACAAATATTAAGCTATGCTTTATAAATAAAAAAAATTAGCAGTCCTGCAAGCTTAACATACCCGCTTCCTTCATATCCCCTTTTTGGCTCCATATAATAATATTTCAATTGTACCAGAAAATTTACTGTGCTTCTACAATTTCTCTAGGTACCACTATATCGCCATGGATTGTTACTCTGGATGCGTTGAAGCCTTTCATGTGTGATGCTCCTAAGCAGGTGAGGAGATAGTGTCTTTAAGATTTGTTGTTGGAATAACCAATACTGCTAAGATAACATTGACCTACTGAGTTATTTTTCCTAATCAGTATTTTATGGAACTTCAGTCCATGGAGACCTAATTCTCTTTGCATTACAGGAACCCGAGCCTTTGCCGTATCTAGCTGAAAAGAACCACATAAACTATGACATTCCTCTTGAAGTATGGCATTGTTATTCAGCAGCTTTTTCTTCACCATTTTATTTATGTCAAAAGAGATCTAACTGGGGCACCATTTTTTTCCCCTTTGATTGAAAGGTCTGGATTAAGCCCAAAGGTCAAAATGAGGCATCAATTGTCACAAAAACTAATTTCAACCATCTGTAAGTACACTGCTTTTTCGTTTTTTTCAATTCACTTTAAATGCTCACGTGTTTTAGTTGGATGCAAGTCATCAACCATATATATACTGCATATGTTTTTGCCATACATACCACATAACATTGGCACATTCTTGCAACCAATTTCCACAGGTATTGGACAGTGACACAGCAGCTAGCACACCACACTATCAATGGATG
Source organism: Chrysopogon serrulatus (assembly GCA_015844335.1). Lineage (NCBI taxonomy): Eukaryota > Viridiplantae > Streptophyta > Magnoliopsida > Poales > Poaceae > Chrysopogon > Chrysopogon serrulatus. Next base: position 127,565 of record JADLZL010003253.1, on the reverse strand, counting down.
CAACATGAAGCCCGGGGATATGTTTGCAACTGGCACACTCAGTGGACCTGTATGAAATAAACATTGCAACTTTTATCATCGACATGTAACTGAGGGTTGCTTATCCATAGGAATCTTATTTTGACATGTGACATTTCAGGAACAGGACTCTCTCGGATGTCTGCTGGAGCTAACATGGAATGGGCAGAAGGAGATACCTGTGGGGAATAATTTGACCCGCAAGTATCTAGAAGATGGAGATGAGGTCATCTTGACAGGATGTTGCAAGGTAAATTCTGTCTTTCCTGATCAACTCCAAGTCTAGGCCCCTATAATGACGCTGGGCTATATTTTGATTCCATCTACTGGTTCTTCAGGGTGAAGGCTACAACGTTGGTTTTGGAACCTGCACCGGCAAGGTTCTGCCGGCACTTCCCTGAGCCAACACATCTTCGCATCAGTTTTCCGTTGTCTCTGAAACTATCAAAGAGTAAGCTTCTATGTAATGGAAGATGAGGAAACTGATACTCTATTTGTACAATAAAAATTGGCTCACCATTTTATACGTTCTGTCTCTCTCTAAGAGGTGTGTTATTAATTAAACTTGTACATTACAATGTCCTCTGACAAGAAATTTAGAATGTTATACGCGGATTGTGAAACAGAGAGTAAAATCACCGATTCATCTAGCGTGATCTGTCAGAGGGTTTGAAGGATTGTTATTAGATTCATCACTAACCCTGGTGCCTGATCCGGTTCGTCAGCCAAGACTGGCATCACGCTGAATAGACTGCACAAGGGTTCTGGTAAATGGTAGCTAAGCTATAAGGTAAACGGGAAACAATGCAAGTCAAACAACAGAGTGCAGTGTAGTGGCAAATATATTATATGTATACATGGAATGGAATTACAGATATACACTCTTTAGAATGAATGAATAATATAAAATCCGTACATTGTCAGGCGCCTAATAATAATTGCATTGGTTCGTGGTTTTTTATCAAAAAAAAATTAAACCAAAAACCAGCGAATATATATAGTCGCCGAGAGAGAAAGCGCTCAGATAATAAATGTGAGAGTACGTGGTTATGCATGCATGGACATGCACATGCATGGTGGTTGAGATGAGAATCAGAGGCACGCGAGCTCCTTTGCCATGCCGATGGACTTGCCGGCGACGTTCTTGCAGACGGCCATGGTCTTGTTGTGTGCTCCGGTGTACTTGAGGTCGACGTTGACGAGCTGCACGCCCTGGCACGGCAGGTTGTTGGCGCAGTTGAGCGTGATGGCCTCGGGCGTGTTGGACGTCCCATGGATGTTCTTGAAGACGACGTCGTTGACGGCCACCTTGGACGCCCCGGACTTGACGCAGATGTTGTTGGGGCAGTACTTCTGGTCGATGATGATGGGGAAGGAGACGTTGTCCATGGTCACGTCCTCGTACACGAACTTGGTGGCCTTGGGCGACGACTTGGAGTCCTCGTACGACTTGATGCGGAGGCCATTGGTGGTGCCGGCGAGCGTGCACCCCTTCACCCTCACGTCCTCCACGTCCTTCTCGTCCTTGTACCGGCCCAGGCTGCCGACGCTGATGCCGTGGCCGGGGCCGCACCTGACGCCCTCGATCCGGATCATCTTGCTGCCGGGGCCGATGGAGATGCAGTCGTCGCCGACGCCGATGGTGGTGCCGGTGATGGTGATGTTGCTGGAGTCGCCCATGTGGATGCCGTCCGTGTTGGGGCTGTTGCCGGGCGCCGTGATGGTCACCCTGTCGATCACGATGTTCTTGCTCTCGTACATGTTGAGGTGGAAGAACTTGCTGTTGAGCAGCGTGATGCCCCGGATCTGCGCGTTGGTCACGAAGTCCAGCACCAGGCTGTTGGGGAGGACCTTGCAGTTGTACGAGTGCTGGCACTCGTTCTTGCTCCACACCAGTGGGCCCTGCCCGTCGATGGTGCCGTGGCCGTTGATGGACAGGTTGTCGACGTGCTGGATCTCGATCCAGTTCTTCTTGTACGCGTTGAGGTCGCCGGTGCCGAGCAGGTTGCCGTCGAGGCGGATGATGATGGAGGACTTGCAGGGGCCCGCCAGCTCCAGCGCGCCCGTCAGGTAGTTGCCCGGCGGGATGACGATCTTCTGCACCCCCGTCGCCTCGCACGCGTTCTTCCACGCCTTGAGGATCATCGGCGTGCTGTCCGACTTGCCGTCGCCCTTGGCGCCCAGCTGCGCGATGTCCAGCGGGCCGGCGGGCACCGACGACCCCGCCCCTGCCGCCAGGCACCGCAGGCGGCCCCGCGCGCGCGGGCGACACCGCCGCCAACACCAGCAGCGCCGCCACGGCCGCCGCCTTCACCGCGACATCGCTGGTGAACGCCATTATTGATTGATGTGTCTGGTGTTGGAGAGGATATGGATGGAGGCTGCGTGACGTGACCCCGGGAGACCCCGCTGTGCGCTCCGGTATATATATGCGGCGAGGAAGGACGACGGCGACGGCGAGGTCCTATGTTCGGGATGGCCGGCCATGCGTGCATGGCGCGCCCGGCGAGACGTTGGTGTCCCCTGCTTTCTTTAGGGGTTCCATTCCATCCCCATCAGCTGGTTGCCCGTCGAACTCTCTCCGATTCCACCGTGAGGCAGTTTAACGATTACCAGCCTGTGAATTGTCCGGTGCCAATGAAGTCGTTCAACCTCCTGTCCGTCGGCGTCAGGCTGCTCTCAAACATGTCGATTTGACAAAATAACTAACCGTTTGGAATTGGGAAAAAAAAAACATGCTTACAGAGATGCAGTCCAAATGTACCCATCCAAACTGCAGGAGCGTTGTAGGTTAATTATTTCGGTTAAATTTCAGGAGTGATGATTGAAAATCTGTTGTACAAAACATAGCCTAATATCTAGATACCTAGAAAATATTATATTATGCAGGATCTATTTTAACATTCTAAATTCAAAAGCAAAAGAGCACAATATCTCTACTTCCGTGTATTCAGTCTTGAATTTCTAGCTAGATGAATTGAGGCCCACTTTGGAAAATTTTTCCGTAATTTTTTTTCTCAAACACGACTTCACGTGTCATTTTCATTAAGTAGGAGGCCGAAAGCACAGCGAATACAACACGACACAACAACGAAAACCACGGAGATAGTGGCTAAACAGACACACAACAAAAACAAAATAAAGAAAGGGATAACCCTCTACCACGCCCAACAACACAAACTTGCGGGACAAGGAGCAACATCGCCACAACTTCAGCTTGGGAGGTGTAAGACATGAAGGAAAAGGCCGCCGTAGCCCACGCATCTTCCACGAGGCGTCACACCCTCGGCGGTGACCGACCGAGGTGGAGCCAATCGGCATATCCTCAATATTAATCAAGAAAACATGGAGCCTCGATGAAAAAGTGCTGGACAATGAGCAAGGAGGAAAAACATATTAGTGAGAAAAAAATAAAGGTACCAACTTGGATACAATGTATTTATATTCATCAACTTTTCAACTCTTCAATCAATCTTTAATCTTTATATTCATCATTTTTTACAAACACGATCCTAAAAAATATCACAAAAATAAAAGACAACTAACCATCAATCCGGTATGACCTAATCACCACTGATATATATAAAAATAGCTATCGTAACTATTTTATTTTCTAAATAATTGCCCACACTTACTATTGTGTAAAACAATATTATAAAGTAATAACTACTGAATCTATCTTAAAATTGTCCACCTGCCATTAAGAAGTATGATCTAAACTAGACCAAATTTTGCATTGATTACCCATGTGCTATTATAAAATAGCTAGTTGATGCAACTCAATTTTTATATCAATATTAAAAATCCCCTTAAATCTACATTCAAATTGTCAACATTTTCTAATAAAAAATGATTAAATAAGCATATATACATATATTTCTACATTACCCACTTCTATCATTATTAATGTTTTTAAGATTTGATTAAAGTAAGCATATGCGGCATACCAACATACATGAGCGATAAATATATATATATATGTTATATATATTATATATATATATATATATTATGTTTTATCACAGAAAAAAATATTTCCTTAACAACTCATATACTAGTGATACTAACAAATTGTTTAAAATAGTATTAACAACTCATATATTAATGATACTAAAGAATTGTTTAAAATAGTATTAGTAAGTATGGCATATATAGTTTATATAGGTTGTTACTTTAGATATATTTATATATTTTAATTTAACTAAAAAGTTTTGACATGTCTATATATGATTCCTTGATAGAAAATTTTAATCATATTAAGAAGTGTGAGAGATCACTGGTGGCTACATCTTTTTGGCCATTTAATACTACTTTAGAGTAAAAACTCAATCATTTTAAGACTTAAGTATTAAAATTCTATTGAGGTTAACACTACGACGACCTCTATCCAAATTACTTCAAGCTCTATCACTTGTGTTGAGCGATATGGTGCAGAGTTTTAAATGGTTTCTTATGATATTATAGTATTTAAGAACGTACTCTAAGAACTAAAATCTTTATTCTATACAAAGTACAAAAAAGAGAGTTAATAAAATATACAACAAGCACAAGAGTTTTCATTTAAGTCAAGGTTAAAAAATTTATAGCAGTTCATAAGAATAAAATTTGAATCAAAATTTACTCATGACTCCATATAAGGTATATAATGCAACAAGAGCCATCTTAGTTAATGATAAGGTTTGAAACTAATTACACATTTAAAGTATACAAAGGTGACATACAAAGGAAAAATGAAATATTATTGAAAAAAATGAATGGACCGGTCTATTAAAAAATAGTATCTATTGTGTCTATATATTATTATGTTAAAAATAACAAAGAGAAAATATATAATTATCGTATATATATATATATATATATATATATATATATATATATATATATATATATATAGGGAAATTCCATCCTACTCCCGTAGAGCAGCTACTCCCGCCGATAATATACACAAGCTGAGCGCCCATCCAGTCCCGCGGGTAGATGATCGTAACGGGCCGATGACGGCGTTTCTCCCCTCCGCACACGTGAGGAGCGTCAAGTTCATTAGCGGGTCAATTTAGTGGATCCGTTAACTAGTGGCTTAAAACAATCGGTCATATTTTACTTCTCTCTCCCCATTTGGATCGGAAAAAAAGACGGTGCCCCACAGGCCACGGATGGAGGCGGCGGCGACAATCTCACCGCGGCTCTTCTCTCCTCGGCTCCTCCGCGCCCCTCCCCACATCAACACGCCGGCGGCAGCAGCGGCCTCTTGAAGCTAGCAGCCGGCGGTTGTCTCCTCATGGCCGGATGCGACCGCGTCGCCTCCCGCGCAACTCCTAGTTGCGACGATGACGCCCGCACCTCCTGGCCGCTTCGGGTGCCGCTCCCCAGATCCAGATCCAGTTCTCTAGCGCGGTGGCGCGCCTCAAGGGGCCTGCGGCGGGGCACATCAAGCGCATCATGTGGCGTCCCTTCCCTGTCCGACGGCGGCGGGCCCTTCTCCGTCCCCACCAGCTGCGACCCCTGTCCTTCCGCACCAGCGGCCTATCCTACTTCGTCGAGACGGCAGGCGGTGGCCTGGCCCACGCGACTGCTGCGCATCACCATGAGAGCACAGCCCTGTGACACTCCATGGCCTCATCTACGGCGGAGGGCGGTGCCAGGCCTTCGGTGATGGATCTGCATGTTCTGCGCGAGATCCGAGCTTCGTTGCTTTCTTTGGAGATACATGCTTACTGGTTCGTAGTTTCATTTGTTCATGTACGTTATTAGCAACTGGAGTAGTAAGTTAACCAATCATGATGATTTAGTTCACTCTCGGCGCTGATGGAAACCACCAGCCTCGACGCCGGATCTATACTCTGAATGCCGATTGCATGCCTTTGTATACTTAGTATGCTTACATACTCAAGACTCGAGAGTATGAAGTATATTATTTTTCTGGAGTATATATAGCTACCAGTATACATATATACTTGGAGCAAATACAACTAGTATGAATACATACTCTGGTTGGTAAAGTCAATTGCAAACAATTGAGGTATATATTATAGTATCATGTGATAATAATTTCTACGGTAATATTATAGTATTACTACATACTTTTTAGATTGTAGTATTTCTTGATACTTTTTAACATATAGTAAATTTTAAGATTGCAGTAGTATCTCAAAAGTTGGGCTCTCTGTTCCTTTACAGTTGACTCTACTGACCACCTTGGTAGAAGATCACACTCTGGCATGCCTTTTTATCATATATAATAAATCTGAACTTATATGTCCTAATATTTTTTTATTATTAAATAATCAAGAATTAAGAGTATGCTTAGTTAGATACTGTTTTTAAATATCATATGAGTATGTTTACATGCCTTTCTTATAAGTGTATGTTTGGATACTTTTCTTGATCGCATTATCATTTGATATTTAAAAATAGTACAGTATAACTTGATACTTTTTTCAGACCACATTATAACAAATGTCTGCATAAGAGGTATGCATCGAGGTTCCTACATGACACATCTTCTAAATATTCTTGGATTGGTTTGGAATCCTGATGTTCATGAAGGGCTCGAATAAACAAGTATGGCACGGTGAAGTAGCAAGTTCAAAGTCTGTAGCAAAAGCTGTCATCTAATGACTGCATATATGTTCAGTTTAGATAGCTTTTCTCAGCCTGTAGATGCAGCAAAATTGCAGTTTGCGTCTACATTATAGATAGAGTTACTGCAATCAGCTTGAGGATGCTGCTTCTGTAAATGGGCCAATTTCATGAAATTAGGAGTATATATATATATGTGCACAGCAAAGAGAGTATATACTTGTATCCCCTTGTAAAAAGATGTATATGCTCAACTTTGTATATGCCATACATAGTCTTTTGTCAAGGAGCATGCATACATACTCTCTTTTGGAAAGTATGTACATACTAATACTATCTCGTGTCAAAAAATATGATGCATACTAGCATACCATTTTTTTCCTCCACAAAACTCCTTTAATTAGTGATGTAAACACTTCATTTTAGTGTTTATGTACTGATACTCTTGTCGAAAAGTATGTCTGCGTACTAGCATACTAATTTTTCTCGCAAAAAACACTCTACATATACCCAATAATAAACTTAGTATATGGACCTACTCCCAAATACATGTATGCAAAACCCAGCGCATCCTACAGCCGATACACGGCCTTCATATATGTATACAAAACCCAGCGCACCGGTAGATCCGCTTTCTCCGTTAAAACATATCTGGCCAGGAGCCGACGGCGCTAATTATATTGAATATAATAATACACGTATACCATCCGTACATACGAACTTACGTGACACATGCTGCGGCTTCCATACTACATACGTCTTTGGATTTTACCCACACCCGTTAATGAGGCTAGCGGGCCGTGGCTTCCACGTCCTAATGTGCGGCCCGCAACGACGACGCTTCCCGTAACGTGCGCGCCAGTAGGCTTCGACGGCGTCCCTGTTCTGCCGTGGGAGTAGATACTACCGGTAGTAGGGAATACCTGCCCTATATATATATATATATATATATATATATATATATATATATATATATATATATATATATATATATATATATATATATATATATATATATATATATATCATAAAAAAATAGTAACAGTCACATACATGTCCAACAAATTACATCGAGCCGTGTCTCCAAGAAAAACAAAGGTTGCATCATACTACCTTATTACATTGGTACTGCATATACAGTACTGAAAGCTATCCAGATGTGCTTTGGACTTGTAATAATTAATATGAGAATATAAAGCATGGCAACACACAGCAAACATAGCTGCTCTACGGATGAACAAGTCCAAATTAAAGGAGGTTAATGAATAAGTAAAGAGTAGTAGAAAATTAAGCACCAATTGCCGCCTCTTCAGTTATTTCTTCTTCCCTCGCCTCTTGTGCAGCTCCTACTTCCTTTGATTCTCCTGCTTCTCTCGTCTCTCCTGCAGCAGCTTCTTCTTCCCGAATCCCGCCGATCTCCTCAATCTCTGATTCGGCTGCTTCTGCCTGTACTTCCGTCGTCTCTGCTGCAGGTGCAGGTGCAGCCTTGAGCTCGTCGATGCTTGCAATTTCCCAGCGGTCGATGCCGAGGTGGTAGAGCAGCGCCCAGAGGTGGGTGATGAACTGGCCACCCTGCGACAGATGCTGCATGTGCCTCTGCACATCGCCACACGGCGCGGCGTAGAGCAGCGTCTGCACCCATAGACGCGCCAGCACCTCCCAGCGGTCATCGGAGCGGCGCCGCGTGCAGCCAGCAGGCGGCGGCGTCTCGTTGAGAAGCCGCTTCCCCCAATACACACCCATTTTAACGACGTTCTCCGCACTGGGTGGTGCTGCTGCTGCTGCGTCTCCATCGCCTGAACTTCGTCGCATCGCCTCCATTTTGTTGCGTGCCCCACGCACGCGCACAGCAAACCTGGTCTGCCGCACAGCCTCCTTGAAAGCGGCATTTGTGTCCATGGTTGGCCCAGGGAGCAACTCTAGCGCAGACACCGCCAGGTAGGCGCAATACTTGGACAGAGCTATGGCCACGCGCCGATTCTTCTTCTTCTTCTCCTCTCTGTCTCTGTCTGCGTCCTCGCTAGTAGTGTGAGTGTCGTGACTCTCTTCTCCTCCTCCTTCGCCGCCGCCATCGTTTCCTGCACCTCCTCCTTCTTCCTTCTCTGCTAGTTCGCAGTAGCATGTAGTAACGTGCCACATCATGACACGGTGCATGAACGCGTAGGCATCCGACCTTGCAGTGCCGTACACCTGGAGTGGGGCAGTGCTGTAGGGAAGGTGCTCTGCGTCCAGCCCGTTATCAACAAACAAGGATGACCAATCCTTCCCTATTCTTCTGCTCTTGATCTGGCCGAGGAAATCAGCGACGGATGTCTTCACATCATCGTCCAATCTGAAAGGGGCTCCTGTTTTGGTGTCGACCCACAATTCCCGGAGCACCTGTCGAATGTACTGCATCCCAAGCACCCCGGGCAAGCGATCACAAAGACACATGGCTGATACCTTGGTTTTGGTGTAGTATAGGTATACTAGGCATTTGATAGCGCACGGTGGTAGCTTGTGCAGTAGTGGCCATTCTTTCTTCCTGATCCTCGTTGCGTCAACTGGTGAATACTGCCCAAGCTGATCTTGCCAGAGGTACTTGTCAAACCAATTCATCCGGGTAACTACAAACCCTTTCAATCTCATCCACCGCGACCAGCTTGGGCCTTTTTCCTTTTTGATGCTCTTATCTCCTGCAAAAATGCCTACGGTTGTGGTAGACCTTGTGGTTGTGTTTCCTGGCCGGCATGCGGCGAACTCGCAGGCAAATGCAAGTTTCGCCCAATTTGACGTCCAGCATCGGATTAACTGCACCAATTGCAGAAGGGACAGGGACGCCAGTATGACAAGAGTGATGATCAGGTCAGCTGTTGTGGTATCAACAAAGAATGTGCCAGCACCAGGACCAGCAGCATATGTACTACGACGTCTGCCACTAGCCATTGTCCCTGTCCCAGCAGGTAGGGCAGCCACTGCTCCAACAAAGCATATCCCTAGGAATGAAGCGAATGCCCAGAAGCTCGACGTTTTGGCTTCATAGTGGTGAAGGAACTCATTGCTAGTGAAAAAGACTTCAAACAGAAAAGCCAACTCAACCTCAACTGCCTTCATGGCCCTTCTATAATCAATGGGCTGACCAGCCAGAATCAAACTCTCAAAATTTTCTCTTTTTTTCTCCACTTGAGTAGCTTTGTCCAGCCCAAGGAAACGTTGTTGTAATGAATGGGACAGAGAGTAGCCAAGGCACACATCTTCAATTGTCACGCCATCTCCAGTGGCCTCTTTCAATTGTAGCTTATCCAGCATGATGTTGTAGCTCGACTGTATGTCATCCATATAAACAGTACTCAATGATCTCATTCTCATGTTCCATGTTCTCGCATAATGGGTAAAACCAAATAGGAGGACTTGAAGTCTAGTACCGTCCCCTGCTAAAGCATTGGGTTCTGCTGCAGACTCAAACAATACCATTCTACTCCGCATTCTGCTTGGCAGCACAAACGCCAATGACCTATGAAAGCCCTTCATGAAGGTGATGGCAGACAGTATGCCAATGGCTATCTTACCAACGTCACCAGAGCTGGTTGAGACAGTCATCAGCAGGACATATCCAAGGTATAGGCAAAGCTGAAATGTTAACTTGGAGAGTGGGCCCTTGTAGTCAAGGCTATTGTAGGTGCTCACTGGGTCAATGCAGCCAAAGAGGGTGAGTAAAGACACAGTCCACATGGGATACATCTTGCTCTTCACTGGTGACGACTGCATTAGGCCAATGCTGTAAGTTCCAAGGGACAAAGACAATGCTTGTGCAGCCAAGAATCCCTTTTGGATAATCCAGCGATTGGACCAAATGGGGACCCAAAGGCAGCAAGGAAGAAAGAGAGTCCGATCGCCAATAATGCTAATGCCTCAATGCGGAGCACTGTTCCCCTAGGATTGCTCCACAGATCTCTCAGCAGATAAGTTGCATTTCCTCCCAAGTTATTCTCCGCACTCCCCATGCGGCGATAATATCCCTTGAAAAATGAAGATACATGCATATTGTAAGCAAGGATGGCTAGTACTTTCATACCTCTTGTTCGCCCCCCAATAAAAAAAACACCTAAATTTGAACCCTAATTTAAGACAAATTAAAATATTTTAGTTTGAATTATATGAAGACACATCTCAAATTTGCCTTATCCATGCTAGCCTCAACTCCAACTCAACGTCTCAACCTCCTCCACATTCAACCCTAAGGCGATAACTTTCGCTACCATTTTCCTCACGATAATCCCCACCGCCTCTACCCTGATGTCTATGGAAGTCGCCATGATGGTTTGTAAGGATCTTGTGCCCATTACAAAGCACTACAACACATCTCTTTATAGAAAGCATTTTGTTAAAGATATTTTTTTTGAATAGCTTAATTTTCTATTATATATAATAAAGACATTCTTCAAAAAAGGCCACAAAAATATTTTTTTGAGACTAATATAAAAAACACCTTAAATATCTGTACCAATTGGAGGTGTTTTACCGAAACAACTTTTATTTGTCGCCGTGGTATGCTTGTATGACAAGTTTGACTTGATTTATAAAAAAAATACGTGCAACATTTATATCTCCAAATAATTTTGTTAAAAACTAGATTCAAAGATCTTTCCGATGATACTAATTATGATATTAATTGATGATATTTATTATTTATTAAAAGTCTTAGGTATTTATTTCTGAAAAGTCGCGGTGACATAATTTTAGGGACGGAGGGAGTATGCGTAAAAGATTCCATCCCTCTACTTTTGTTTTAATATACGTGGACGTGGGTCCCATGTGTCGGACCAATCAACTACTCCATCCTCTTCTTCTTTCGCCCACGACTCCGCCACACCGCCCTGACCGTCTTCACTCGCCTTCGTGACCAACAGTGGTACGGCCGTCTCCGACCACCAGATCCGACTGACATGTGGCCGCACATGGCTACACCTTATACCTCAGTGTCAGGTCCGGTGATGTTGCGCTCGACCATGGCCACACGGCTCGCAGTCGCATGCCAGTTCCAGCCTCGGGTCTGACACTGCAGCTGTTCGTCACGCACGCGATTCAGAGTCGCGCGGTTGCGAGCGCCCGTGATTCCAAGTCACTCCGACATGAGGTGACCGTGAGGGCTTGCGAGCTCGCCGATAAGGAGGTCCTCCACTGCACCTCCTGCTCCACGAGGAGGTTCTTCACCACCGAGTTGGTTGGTTCTACTACCGAGATCCTCAAGCGCTCCTCCCCAAGTCCTGTCTTCCACCACACCTCTTTGAGCCCCTAGGCAACCATCGCTGAGTCCATACTGCCCCAGTCGTCTGCTATGACTACTAAGGCAATCGAGGTAAATCCCAATAGCGCCTTCAGTCCATAGAACCTCAGCTGAGATTACTTGATTCAAAATCTATAGCCGATTTTTTTTCTATTCATCTTGATAGGAGCACTTAAGCAGCCATCATTGGCAAGCAGGGGACGAGAACGCCAGGCAGAGGTCCTTGCTAGTCGCTCCTACTGCTGCTCGAGGCGCCAAGCCGGTGCCGACCCTGTTCAAGTGGGCAAGGTGAACTCCTAACCTGCTCCTGTACACCCTCCTTTTCTATGTCTCTGCCTCGTTCTAGTGTGTCAGAAATTTCTTTCATACTCTACAAATTCTACTTGTTGTGCTCTCTTGTGATTTGTTATGGATCCTTCTCTGAAATGGTGGGCTAAGAAATGATGCTTGGTGGAACTGGTGATGTGTGTTTGAGGTGCACGCAGGAGTAAAGGAAATCGACTAGTTGGAGATTCACCTTTGTTTCGGGGATGAGCTTGATCAAGGCCACAAGCATATGAACATGGATGCCGCATCCTTGTGCTTGTGCAACACCATGCTTTGCGAGCCGGCCGGCCGGCTTCTCTTCTACTGGTGGTCCGGCCTCCACAGCAGCTCCTCTACTCCTTGGGTCTTGGCTACTTGTATATGATTTGGTGATTACGAAGAAATTTGGTAGGGATGACTAGTAGGAGAAACAGCAGATGGTTTTGATGTCTTTGGATTTTTGCTTGGAGGATTTTGGTTGGGATGCTTTCTTGCTTTGGTTCTTCACACCAGATGCAACTATAGTGATGGGGTAGTGCTTAGCTTCCTCCAGGCTATCCTCGGGTCACTTTATTGACCTCCCTTGACTGCTTGATGAACTATTTGTTGACGGTTGACTGGTCAAGTGAGTTGCTTCTCTTGGAAGGAGATGGCAAATCCTCCCTCTGGTGCATGAACTAGTACTAGTACCTTTTTTTTTTTTGAGCATAACTAGTACTAGTACCCTACGCTGTTCAGTTGTTTATATAAGTCAGTGATAAAAGACAAACTCGCTAATTTGCTTTGAGAGAAAATACTTTTAAAACAGCTAATAAGTCCGGCTGATGTGAACAGGACTGATCCTTGACATGCAAAAGATTGATGATGCGTTTTAGTTTGCGAATTTACATTAACTGAGATATGTTCCTATCAAGAATCAATATAGAATTTTGTGCATTTTCATGTCAAAATGTATCAGCCTTCCAGCTTGATTTTCAATTAGAAGCTTCTTGTTCTCTTAAGTTTAGATATTTTTGAAAAAGACAGGTCGTTACAATTTCATATAAGAACTGGCACTACCGTGTTTAATCAATTGGCAACCTGTCTTACACCATGTTTTCTTCTTTCGTGTTGGACTTCCGCCACATGGGGAACATGGAACAGCGCTTGGGAAGTACTTACTACATCAACAAGCTTCTTGTATGGAAGTGGCCAAGGTGGACAGTGCTCCGTAATGAGACATTCCGTTGGTAAATAATCTTGAAATAACTGACCTTTTGCAGTGAGTGTGTATACACACGCTGGATTCATAGTTAGGGGCCATTAATTCTTTACGCACACTTCAAGAAAGGTGTAATGAGATTCTTCAGCCTAGCTAATCAGCGCGCGCAGATCCACTTTACATATACTTTTTGAAAGCACGGTGTCCATGGAATTAATTAATTAATTAATTAATGTGCAAATCCTCGTTGTGCGCTTCCCCGATGGATCTTCCTGAGATGCATTTGTGGGTGGATTCTTTTGGTGGACCTGCTAGTTTGCCTTGCCATTTAGAGAATTTAGATGGCTCACGACGATCAATCCGACAGTTAGAAAGCCAGAGGCACCAAGAGGCATCAGACACATGCTAAATGGTGGGACCGTAGGCACCAGTTATGTAGTAAAATTTGGTGGGATCAGCACCTAAAAAAAGATGTGATAATTCTATTTTTGAAATTTTCTTTTGCAATTAAGAGTACAATGGTAAATCAATAATAAAACATAATGTTTCGATTACTATAGGTATGATTGAATTAGTATAGTATGTGATATTTCCCTGCCTCTGTAAGTTTCTCTTCTTCATTATCTCTCTGCTATGGTGGTGATAGCGTGGGCTACGAGGAATATTGATAAGCCAGTTGATAGGACAAGCGAACAAGGTGACACGAAGGAATGCACGATTGATCCACCTTGTCGATCTCTGTAAGCGTCTGGCTGCTTAAAATATGATTGACAAGGCATCCAACATTAAATTTAACAGTCTGAAACCTACTGTACAGAAACTGGGTACAAAATAACTAAGCGCTTGGAGCCCTCCCACCATCCCAAAATATAAAGCGCGGTTTCATTTGCTACAATCTTCGAGATCACATTTTTAACTCATAAATTTTTCTTACAATATAGTATAATTTATGCCAATAAAAAAATTAATTGTCAGAAAGTGTTTCTAAATACAAATTTAATGTAACCACCATTTTATAGTATAAACTTTTTAAATGTTTAAACTATTTATTGTCGAATGAATATAAATAAACATACATATGTAAGAGCTTTAGCCTTCATTGGTAGTTTTATTGAAACAATGCTTAGATAGCTAAGAGCCTCTTTAAACACCAAAAGCTACAAAATGTAAATCACATATTATTTGAATATATTTTTTGTTCAGTTTGAAGCGTCTAAGTGCTTCAAGCCAGACCTGCCCTTGCCGGAGCATCTCAGGCCGCATGCAAGAGCCCAGGCTTGCATAATTGCATGTGCTGTCCTCCACCGTGGCAAACGGTCACAGAACTATAGCTAAGGCTGTCTTCAACAGCACATGCAAACGGTGACCCAAACGCAAAATACGTCGCTCACAGTTGTTTTTATGTCCCCAAAACACGGTCCAGACCGCGCATTTTGCGTACGAGGCCGGCCGCAACGCAAAAAAAAGCGTCGTCTCTCTCCACACGACGCAGTTCTCTGGGCGCGGGCGAGGACCAGTTGGCGTGGTGGCCCACCCTCCCTCCCTCTCCCTCGCCGTCCAGCAGCCGCCACCCTCCCTCTACCTCGTCCTCCATCCATCTCCCCTTCCCGTGCAGCTACCCATGCTCAGATCCGTGCCGGGAGGAGCGGGGCGAAGCTAGGCGGAGCGCCGGGGAGGAGGAGGCGTGGGAACCGCCCGCGGGGAGCTCGACGGCGCGGTGAGGAGTGGCCGCGGCCGGAGCTCGCCCGGGCGCGGTTGAGTTCCGGCAAGGACGGCGAGGACGAGGGCGAGGACAGCCCCCGATCTGCGCGGCTCAGCTCCGACTGCTGCTCCACCCCGCGCCGTGTTTTTTTTCTTGCACGGCGGAGCTCCATGCCAGCCGGGGATTTGGAAGATGCGAGCATGGCGGCGGTGAGGAGCTTGGCTCCGACCGCGCCAGCTCCGAAGCAAGGGGTAGTGGCGGGTGGAAGAAGCAGTAGCGGCGGCGCGGCCCCACCCCACGCCTCGCGCCGAGGTCCGCCTCGCGAGTGGCGCCGGGCGAAGCCCCGCCATCCTGCCCCACCGCCTGCCGGGGAGGTCGATTACGCCCCTCGCCGCCGCTCGTTGGAGAAGGCCAAAACCGGGTGGTGACCTTTTTCACTGTGCCGGACTCAAACCAAAGAATGGGTACGTGTTTCGGTTCTCCTTGTTGGAGACAGTCTAAGACTAACCGCACTGGCATCCTGCACCGCATCCGCTAGTCTTCCATGTCAGCCGATACCGGGAACAAACAACTGCAGCGGGTCCTGTATTGCATGCGCTACGTGACCTCCGTCCTCCAGATTTGACAACATGCAGGAGCTGCGCTACAGCGTGGGACCACTGCCACTGCCACGCCGAAGAGACAGACAAGAGAGAGAGTGGAGAGAATCTTGATGGGTGTCCAGCGGGTCCCACTAATTTTTTCTCAAACAAGTGCTATAGCTCACAAACAAAAAAAAGTAAATTAAATTCTAATTACACTATTAAATTCGTTTCAATAAATCCTTTAAAACAAGATCTCACATGGACATATTTCGATAAAATTTATAGAAGATGACAAGTGGGGCCGTTGTTGATAATTAGTATAGAGTATGAGATATAAAGGATGATGGATGCGGAAGAAACATATATAAAGGAGAGAATCTTGATGACCAGCATGTATAGAGAATAAAAATAAAGGGTGAGAGTGCGGATAGCCTAAGAGAAGAGCCTTGCGCTGTCCGTGGTCGATTATGATACCGTGGATTAAGAATAGCCTCATGCTTTATTAGAGTATGATGATACCGTGCATTAACAATAGCCTCATGCGCACACCAACAATTAAACACTACCCCATCATTTAACTGTACTATACTATCATATAAACCTTTGTCTTAAATTATTGCACAATCAATTGACGAACTGTTCCAAAAGCATGAAAAATAGCACAAAACTACTTGCTGTACACGAATTGATCTGGTGAGCCGCCGCAGCTGCAAACAAAGCGTTTGCAATAAGCAATGCTTCTTTGGTCACCCGGTATTGCCAGTGTTGGTTGGCTCGGTAAACATCAGTGACGCCAACAAGCTCTTGTTAGTACATAGATCAATCTCAAAAAATAGTATATCGAGATCGAGGGATCAGTCCTCACTCCTCACACCATATCCGAGCCGTCCCCGTGCCTGGGCACGTCTTCCACGTGCAGCGGTTTCTTGTAGAGCTGGAGGAGCAGGGAGGAGCAGACGACGCTCACGGACGACGCTGCCATGCATGCCCCAGCGAGCCAAGGGGGCAGCCGGATGCCCGTGAAGGGGAACAGGACGCCGGCGGCGATTGGCATGCCCAGGACGTTGTAGCCCAGAGCCCACACGTAGTTCAGCCGGATCCTGGAGAGGGTCTTGCGCGAGAGATCAATGGCAGTGATCACGTCCTCAAGACTGCTCTTCATCAGAACGATGTCAGCGGCCTCGATGGCCACGTCTGTGCCGGCACCAATTGCCATGCCCACGTCTGCTGCCGCCAATGCTGGGGAGTCGTTTACCCCATCGCCAACCATTGCCACCGTCAACCCTTGCATCTATTTAGAAGAAAAATGTAAGCAAGATTACTACTAATTGTCTGTGTGATGCAACATCAGAATTAACCCTGACAGAAAAGGACAACAGATTGTACCTGCAAGTCTTTGATCTTTTCAGCTTTTCCCACTGGATCGATCTCGGCAAACACCTGGCTGATCCCGACTTCCTTTGCAATTGATTTTGCGGTAGCCCAATTATCACCTGTCACCATGATACTGGAGATGCCCATTGACTTAAGGTAAGAAATGACTTGGCCTGCCTCAGGTTTCAGAGGATCTGAAACAGCAAGAGCCCCGCAGATGACCTTATCGATAGCAACAAGTACACAGGTCCTAGCAAGCTCTTCCGTTTCGGACATGTACTCCTCCACCTCAGGGCTCAATGGAACTTCAAATTCCTGCATCAGCCTTTTGTTTCCAACCAAAACCAGCCTGCCTTCAACTTGGGCACTGACACCTGCTCCTGGATGCACCTCAAAGTCCCTCGATTCCATCATGTGATCACTGTGAGATCCATATTGTTCCTTGAGCTTCTTTGTGTGCTCAACAATAGCTTTTGATAGAGGATGCTCGCTGTTTGCCTGACCAAGGTAGAAACGCATTAGAGAGTAGAGAGGGAATTCACTGTTCAGCATAGCATTTGTGCAGGAGAAGATCTTGTAGTTAAGAAACCAACCTCAGCACCAGCAGCCAGATCACAGAGTTCTAGAAGAGGTATCTTTGAGAAAATCTTTGTTTGAACGACAGAAGGTTTACCAACAGTCAGCGTTCAGTTTTATCAAATATGATAGCCTTAATCTGCAAAAAAGATAGATGAAAAAAAGAGACATTATTTCAGTATGCCAATTTGAACAGCTGATATCATCTGGAAATAATGTGTTCTTCAAATCAACTCCACTTGTACGGCTAAAATCAGGGAAAAGAAATCATGTCCTTTACCTTATGAGCTTTCTCAAGTGCATTTCCACCCTTAATGAGAACACCTTGAGAAGCACCTTTTCCAGTGGCAACCATAACAGCTGTTGGTGTAGCAAGTCCCAAAGCGCATGGGCATGCGACAACTAGAACAGAAATTCCAAACTGCAGAGCAAGCTCAAAACTATCCATGGCCTTTGGGATCCATTGTTGGGGGTAGAGGTGCAATTGCCCAGGTATGAACCAGCCAAGCCATGTAAGAAATGCAGCCACCACCACCTTGAAATGTGAAGGAACCATATCAGAAACGAAAGTACTTGTATAAAGAGATAGTCTCACAGCAGTCATACATCAGAATATCTGCATGTTTGGAGCAGATGTCTTCCTATAACTAACCCATTACTCACTGCTGGGAACTGGTCAAATAAAGAGCAGGAATGAACCAGCACATTGACTGAACAGAAAAAAGTCCGCCAGTTCACAAAATGAAATGGATGTGTCATGCTTCTAGACAGTTTCAAGCTGAACTCTGACAAAGTTAAGAACTTCAACATGATAAATTCACTGTGGTGATACAGTTATAAAACACTGGACAGGTCGGATAATGTGGCCATGTTCCAATTCTGAATTAGAAAAAAACAGTTCATGCATAACAGGGAAGAAATCTGCAGGAGAAAGCAACAGACAACTTACAGTTGGAACAAAAAACCGTGAAATCTTGTCTGCTAACTTTTGCACTGGAGCTCTTGCAAGTTGAGCAGCTTCAACCAACTGAACTATTTGTGACAAAGCTGTTTCGGACCCAACATGAGTGGCCTTAACAATTATGCAACCGTTATCATTTACAGTACCCCCAATAACCTGTTACAAAACAAATTGAATTATCAGAACAAATAGTATACGGAGTAGTATATTATACACAAACCCAAAATATGCAATGGATTTTACCCTGTCGCCTGGTTTCTTTGCAATAGGCCTTGCTTCCCCAGTTATCATACTTTCATTGACATGGCTTTGACCTTTGATGACAACACCATCAACAGGAACTTTGGTGCCAGGCACAATCTTGATGACATCATTTCTCTGAAGTAACTGAGTGCTGATCTCTGTTTCTGAAATGACATTTCCATCCTTGTCAAAAAGTAAGAAGACAAGCTGTTTCTGGTGCAAGCTCTGTCAATTTTGACAATGCATCTGATGTCTTTCCCTTTGCCACTACCTCCAGATATTTTCCCAGCAATATAAAAGATATCAGCATAGCACTAGTTTCAAAAAAGTCCTGGCCTTCAAATGAGTCTGATGTAAGTGCTTTCAGAACAATATACACAGAATAGAAATAGGCAGCATTTGTTCCCAAAGCAACCAGCACATCCATGTTTGAGTATCCTCGTTTGAGTGCATGATAGGCTCCAATGTAAAATCTGCAGGTAAAATAAATCATAGGAATTACAAGGTGCAATGAAATTTAGGAATTGATAAGCCAGTAATAGTTGCTGAAGACTTCCAGGGTGTGTACCTGTAACCAACAATAAACTGAACTGGGGAACATAGCAACCAACGTAGTAGCATGCCTATTGTCATGTTGTTGCAGATTCTGTACTCCAACCAATCCCCAAAAGGAGAAAAGCATAGGAAGAACCATGGAGAACAGGAATACAGGAACCGAAAACAGGCAGCTCCAGAGAAATTGGTTCCTGTAATTCCTAATTTCATGATTGCGCTCTGCTTCTCTTTGCTTTGGTGGTGAGTACAAGGTAGCATTAAAGCATTTAGGGGCTGTGCAGCATTCTGAATGCACTGAATAAGTAATCTTGGACCAGTGATATCGGGGTCATATGCAATTTTTATCGTCTGCTCAACGGCGTCCCATTCAACACCATTCACCCCTTCTGCAGCTTCCAGTACAGAATGAACGAGTTTGGTGTCTTCTGGAGAATTCACACCCTCAAGCTTTAGATGCACTTTGTTCACATCGTCCCCAGAACTAATGACATCAGCCCCAAATCCAGCATCTTCAACAGCTTCAATTATACGGTCACGGCTAGTGACATTTGGATCATAGTGGACCTTAGCTTCCTCCAGAGCAAGACCCACAGCAGCTTTTTTAACTCCAGGTACCATTTGAAGCGCCCGTTCAACAGATTCAGAACAGCTTGTACAAGCCATTCCTTTTATGCGAAGTCTGCACACAGCAATTTCTTGTTCTTGAAGTTCATCAACCTCAAAGTTGAGGTCCTCAATAGCTTCTTTTATGGTTCTTGCCTAAAGAATAAGAATAACAATTTCACAGCTGAAGAAATATGGAAACTGATACCTGATCTGTAATGTGTTGTCACTACTTCATGATATTAATAAATATACTTTCACTACTTCATGATACTAAATAAACTAGACCTGGATAAGAAATTACTACAGCACAAATAGGCAGGTAAAACCTCTTTATCTATATATGCCACCAATTCATTTGTGAACCAAATAAAATGCTAACAGTCTTCAGTGAATGGCAAACACAAATACAGATATTTATAGTGAACTTCCATGATCTAGCATCTTGTCATCACGAGATTTGCCCACACAATTGGAAAAAAAATGATATGCCAAAATTTTAAGAGAATAGAAAGAGCAAAGATAGAGCAAGGCCATGGGTTCATGATAATCTTACATCAGTTTCCTCCGGTCTGTACTGAACCACGGCCTGGCCCTGAAGTGGGGAGACCTGGATGCTCTCTACCCCTTTCAAGCCGGCCACGACGGTCTCTATCGACACGGCACAGGAGGCGCAGGAGATGCCCCGGACACTGAACATGACCTTCCTCGTCTTCCTCTCCTTCCTTGGAGACGCCAAGGCAGGAGAGGTGCTGGATGACGCCGGCAGAAGCGGGTCCTTGAGGTGGCTCTCGCCATTCCGCTCCATGCCTGTCGCTGAATCGAAACGCCAAAGATCAACAACTGCATGTTAGATGAGAAGTAAGTAGCTGAAAACAATCACTGTTAATTTACTAGCTCAGTAGCACTATCTCTGCATTGCAACACCCCAATCATTGGGCAGTTAAAATCATGGTAAATTGCTAGTAATTCAGGAAGCTATCAGAGTCATCATGCCCAATATGCAGCGACACTATCAGAGACATGCAAGCACGACTGACGCACCCACATAGACAGCGAGAGTTCCCTCATTTAATTCTCAGAAAGGGAGGGAACAAAAATACAGGAACTGAGATGGCAGCTTTGTGCAGCAAACTAACGAGACAAACCCGCGGACGCATCAGCCGTGGATCAATCAGGCAACGACTCCAACGCTACGAGCCCACGACCGCGAGGGGCGACGAAACAAACAAGGTGGGCGGAACAAACGCAAACCTGTGATCAATCAATGAATCGAAGCAGAAGCCCGCGGTCGGCGCGGCGGAAGCACACGAGCCGGCGCAGGCGGGCGCCCCACCTCGGTCCCCGGCGACCGCGGACGCAGCCGCGGCGAGAAGAAGCTCGCCCCCGCCCCCGCCCCCCCGCCTCCGCCTCCGCCTCCTGTAGCCTCCCTGCTCCCGCGGTGGCGGCGCCTGCGCTGCGCGGGGTGGCAGGGGAGGGGTTTTGAGTTGAACGAGGAGGGATTGACTGGTGCCTTGGCGCTTGGCGGGCGTAGTATAAAGGAGACGCGGACGCGGGGGAGGGCGGCGTGAAGCAGGCGGTGGTGCCGGGTGGAGACGGCGAGGTCCGGTTCGCCCTCGCGTGCGGCGGTTTGTTTTGTTTATTTGTTTTATTTCATTTTAATAAATTTTGTGGGGATTCGGCGTGAATTTGGGTGGGAACGCGACGCGTTTTCGCCAGATGCCTTTTGAATTCCCGGACGAGTTTGGTTTGATTTTGGGTTCCCTCCGCCCATTCCATTCCTTGTCCTTGGGTGCGCGCTCGCTTTCTCCGCCCGAATTTGTCTTGTCCTTGTCCTTGTCCTTGTGGAGTTTTCCATTCCATTCCTCCACACGCGCAAACCAAATGGCGAGGTCACGAAATTTGAATGAACTGACCAATTGGATTCTAAATTCGAATCGGGACGTCACGAAAGGATTAAATAGACGACGTACGTAGTGGGTTTCGAGATTTTTCAAACGAAACCAGTGCTGACTTTAATTATTTTTTTTTGTGAATTAGCCAGTGCTGACTTTTTGAACCAATTCGTGAGCGGCATATTGTTTGGGTCGGTACCAGCAACACCAAACCACGGCGAAACAGAACAAAACAAAACACTTTGCGCTTGTGTAGTGCATACGTGAAGAATTGTTGTTGACCGCGACTTCGATGGATGATCCCGACGTCTAACAGCGTTTGTTGTATGTTTTCTGATAGAGTATGTTGAGGTTGACTCCATGCAGCCTGGATAAGTTGGGCATCTTCTAATAATAACTGTACTCTCTTCCTTCTAATAATAACTGTACTCTCTTCCTTCTAATAATAATTATACTCTCTTCATTCTAAATTATAAGTTATTCTAAGAATTTTAAAGATAAAACTTAAAAAAACCACAAAAATTTATAACATCAAATAGATATATGATGAAAATATAACTAATAAAGAATCTAATATACTTACTTGGTGTTATAAATCTTGTTATTTTATTATATATAAATTTGGTTAAACCTAAAAACTTTAATTCAATTTTTGAAATGTCTTATAATTTAGATGGAGGAAGTAGTTAGTTACTACTCCAATGGGAGTTTTTCGTTGTTTGATGAGGACCCGGACGGGTGTGACGTGCCTGTACTCCGTATCTATTTTTTAAATCTGTACTACTCTCTCCCGTCTCAAACTATTTATTGTTTACGATTTTTATGTCATAAATTTGATTCAATTTATAGAAAATACATATAATATTTATATTTTTGAATAAATTTATTAAAAACTAGATAAAGATCTCTTGATAATATTAATTATAATACTAATAAATAATATTTTATTATTTATAAAAAATTACCAGTAATTATTTCTTACAAATGAAAGCGATAGATATTTTTAGAACGGAGAAAATGTGCCGGTGCGTGTGTGGGCACGGGGAGGCGCACAGGCAGCATGGCCGCGGGACTGGAGCCGAGCCTGGCATGGCGTGGCCTGCTTTCCTTGTGACACAAACAGGTCCAGCGGAAGCTACAAGGAATGCTGTTGCACCAGTCTATCCTTGCTTTCGCCTGTGGCGTCAATTCTTTCCCTGTTCCTTTGAAAGAACAGACGCAGACGTATTGTCAAACAAAAGAAGAGACGCAGACGTGTACGTGTACAGTACACGGGCACTCACCCACCGCACAGAGACACCACCGAGCACAGTACTACTACCTGGGAACGTGAGGACGTACGTAGACTAGTGATGTGAGACAAATAAACGAGGAGTACGTAGGAGGAACGCAGCAGCATTCTTGAACGCTGCAAGGCCGCAAAACTTTTGCGCGGCAGGCAACCATCGGCGAGCTGACCTGAGGCGAAGAACAAAGACGACTGCATGCCGACGAGATTCCTCCGGTCGCTCGCTCGTCTCCGGCGAGTTGAGCGATGCGATGCGATGCGGCCGTGGAATTTCGGCGTGTGGATGGATGGATAAATGGGGGCGGTGGGCGCGGCGGTCCCCGAGAGAAGCCACAAGCCCACTCGCTTCCACGGCCAAAAAGCGGCGTGGCGCCCGCTACCGCTATAGCAGCAGGAGATGCGCTACGCCGGCGCCCGGCGGTGCCAGTGCCAGAGACTTTTTTCTTTATTTTCTTTTGCAAAAAAGAGAACACATGTTGCTGCTGCCGGATGGCAGGCCTGCTTCCTAATCCTCTGCACCTGCACTTATCCGTCCATGATTTCTCCTGTCTGCTCTTGGATAGTCCTAAGAAACATAAAGAATTGTGAGGCAGTGAGGGGACAAGGCAAGCGGAGAAATGCGGAAACTCTTGCTCGGTCGATCAGACTGTGTGCAGCTGAAATATACAAAATGCAAGGTGAAGAAAGAAATGTCAAGAACTGAAAGACCCAAGGAGAAGGTGGAGCAGACCACCGGAGCCTGAGGAGGTGCTGAAATTGAATTGCGATGCATCCTTATTCAGAGCTGAATCCGATACAGGTAGTTGGGGGTTTCTGCGGGGGCTGGGGTTGCACGCAGGGTGTCCAAGCAGCTCTGAATCTGGGCGTCACCAGGCTCATCCTTGAGGCCCATCCCTTGGTTTTGTCATCGTACCGAGCTCATAGAAGAATCATTTCAATTTTGTAGAAAAAAAAAATGCAGGAAGAGGAAAAGCATTCCCAGGTTCCTTCCAAACAAGGCCTTCACATATGAATTTTTCTAGGGTGAGTTTGTATCTCAACTTTTGCTTCACCCTTATACAAGGAAGGAGATAGAGAAGACACTAGAGATGTGTGACCTTACATTATCGAACACAAGTTTGCAGCAATCACATAGAAGGTACATGTGTAATATTAAGGATATATTACCTTATTAATAAAGAACGCAAAACATATGCAATGCTACAAAGATGAATATTATTTTACACGTGAAGTCGTGTGTTCTCGAAAAAAATACAAAGATGAATATTTTACAGTTAAATAAACATTCAAGTTGACATCTAGAGCTCCAAAGTATGGCACAGGCAACAAGGCCTCCGGACATCTAGCTTAACAGCAGGGGCTACTTTCCCCACGATGTACCTTTGAATGGCTTCGAGCCCGTTATAGGCTTCCACGATCTTTTCATTACTCAAATAGGAGCAGTCGCCAGTTTTGCGGGTAGAAGTTAAAGAACACCTTCCAACGTTGTCGTCGTCATTCTGATCAAATACGCTGTCCAAGGTGATACACTCCAGTGACGTTGTATTTTCAAGAATATGGCAAGTTAGCTCAACCATGCTCTTCGCTGAGCAGAAACCCAAGATCGTCACATTCTTGAGGCTATCATGCTTGTGTTCAGGCATCTTCCTCATGTGCGGGGCATCTCCAAAAACTGAATCAAACGACATTTCGTCCTGCTCTACCTGCAGAAGAGTAAAACTCTTAAACAATCTATAAGCATATTAGATACTATATATGTTCTACAAGAAGCGACTTACGCTAATGATGAAAGTCTCCAAAACAGGAGAAGCGTCGAGAAAAAAAACCAAAGACAAATAATCATATCCTTGGGAAATGTCTCCATCAAGATAAATTTCCAAGTGCTTGAGGTGGAGGAACTTGGCAGCTGCCATGGGTGTGGCAACCATCTGTGGGAAGATATATCCCATACTAATTAGTATACCTCATGGGCCGAAAGCATTACTGCTACTGGCAGAAATAATCACAGAGGTAGATAATAATATAGAGTTTCAGATCGTACCTCACTAAGTGAAGACAAATGAAGAGTTTCAACATTTGGTGTGATATATGGAAGCTTGGTAATAGCATAACATAGAAGGTTGCAATCATCCATACAGTGCATACTTACGTTCTTCACTTGTGATGACCCAAGAGACAATTGTACTAGGTCACCATTGAAGACAAAGGTGGAGAGGTTGGGAGCTTTGCTCTCTATAGTTTGCAGCATTTTCCATGTAGAAACAGTCACACAGCTGAGTCGTTGCAGCACACATGGTATCTTCAGGCAAATTACTTCACTGCAATCTCTGAGTTCAAACTGCTCCAAAGCAAAAGCATTGGAGAGAAGGCACCCTAACTCTTCTCCTGTAATACGCACTCGAAACAGGTAGAGCTTACTTAGGCTTCTAAAGCAACCAATGCCAAACGTGGGACGGAAGGCACAAGAGGCGAGGTGAAGATGCTGAATCGAGTTTCCGTTCCCACCAAATAAAAGTGAGCACGGGAAGCTGTATCCTTCCTCGTATTGTAAAGGCAGCTTCAGGATGAGATTTTCAATGCTTGGTGTAATAGCAATCTGAAGCCAATTGTTAAGATAATAGGTGTCGAGATTGTGACAATGAAAGATGCCAAGTTTGAGTGTCTTCAAGCCATTGCCTGAGTGTTTTTTCAGAATCTGGTCAACTTTGAAAGTAAAATCCCTTGCTATATCATCTTCTCCACATGCATTTTGTTTCAAACTCAGTGTTTTCTTAGCAAAGGTTAGGTTGGGATAACATCTCCATGCGCTTAGAAACATGTGAGATACACAAGCAGCACGCGCAGCATCTCGCATTGGCAGTAGGGAATGCACATGGTACCAGATGTCCTACACATGCATGGAAAGAGATTCAATTTGACCATTAAGATTGCAAGGGAAAGTAGTTTGTTCAATTGAAAAGAGAGGACTATACGGAATGCTATATATGCATGTTTCCATGTAATGTGCTGCATCAAAAGAGATAAGACAGTGCCTCAGAAACTATTGCCAAGTGCGAGGCGCCTCATTAAACTATTGAGGTTGGTCTTTCTCCTATTCCACACACTCCAACGAGAGAAAGAAAAAATAACCGGCAATTAATTGATGCTTTCTGCTTTCTTTGAAGCTAGCTAGTTCCCCATTACCATGTTAAGCCAATTATCTTCTGCCTAAGGTACAAAGCATACTTCTGATGTGCATATATAGAATCCAACAAATCTAGTTGCAGTGTAAAATTTGGTAATTAATATAATAAAGTAATGATGTCTTAGGATGTTATAAAAACACTTATAGTTTGCCTCAGTGTGGTATTTTCACGATAATGCCCCATACGTCCCAAAATAAGTGCACAATGTCGCCTTTCAATGAGTTAACTAATTTTAAGTTTGACTAGATTTTATAGAAAATAGTATCGTTGTTTGTATATCAAAATAAGTTTACGATAAAAACATATGGCGTGATTAATCTCATGATGCTATTTAGTATCATGAATATTAGTGTCTATTTGTATATTTGGTAAAGAGATTGATTGACTTCTCAAAATGCGAGATGTGCATTTATTTTGGGGCGGAGGAAGTAAATGGCCACAAGCTCATGATAACTCGGCTGCAATGTTATATAGCGATGTTTTTAAATCCGTTTGGAAGAGCTCTTAGCGGCTCCGATTCCTCAAAAGCCTTTTTTCTCCTCCAGCTCCAGCCAGAGACAGGAAGAGCCCAGCGAAACAGGCCCTGAATATAGTGTTTGAAATTTGTATTGTGTGTAATTTGCAGTTGGAGATACTATGCTTACTGCCAGTATGAACTATCATGCATTCATACGCATTCTTCCTACGTGTGCTTGATGTAGGAGAATTCTAGGGGCCAGTTGGACACCGAGGGTCTTGTAATTTGTAAGCATAAACAGCAGCAGGACACAGGTAACAGCACAACAATCACATCCAAAGTTGAATAAGAGACTGCGGGTAATGGACATAAAGCTTGTACCTTATTAAGAATTGAAGATACTAGAAATCTAAGATTTAAGAAGGTCTGGTTTCCTTCAGGGGCGCTCCATCTCGGAGTCCTTTGTCTTCGCGGCTGAGGTGGTGCAGGCTTGTAACAAGAGGAAGATATCGTCCATTGCTCTGAAGTTAGACTTTGCCAAGGCGTTTCACACTGTTAACTGGGCTGGCCTTCAGAGAATTATGCATGTAAGAGGTTTCAGTGAGCAGTGGTGTGGGTGGATGCATGATATTCTGTCCTCTTCAAAATCAGCGGTACTAGTAAATGGATGTCCAGGTGCTTGGATCAGCTGCAAACGGGGTCTGCGTCAAGGGGACCCTCTTTCTCCCTACCTCTTTCTGCTGGTCGCTGACACTCTTCAGGCAATGATCAGGTCGGACCCGGCAATCAGACACCCGATCGACAGCCAGGAGCCGTGCTGCGTTCTGCAATATGCGGACGACACCCTCATCGTCCTTCAGGGAGATCTGCAAGCGGTTCTGGCGCTGAAGAGGATTCTGGACTGGTTCTCGGATGCTACGGGACTCACTATAAACTATAACAAGAGCACGCTAGTCCCTATTCACATGGATCAAACTCTGACTCAGCTATGTACCGAGGCTCTGGGCTGCACACTTCAATCTTTCCCGCAGAATTATCTGGGCTTGCCACTGTCTGACTCAAAGCTTCCGCAGTCGGCATTCTCAACTTATGTGGACAGAACAGACAAATTTTTGTCATCTTGGCAGGCAGCGGTGCTAAACAATATGGGCCGTGTGGTGTTAATCAACTCAGTCCTCGACAGTCAGTTGGTGTATATTATGTCCGCGACGCAGCTTCCGCAAGAGATGATCAAGCAGATCGACAAACGGCGCCGATCCTTCCTTTGGACCGGAAAACAGGAAACTTCTTCGGCAAAATGTCTCGTGGCATGGACCAACGTCTGCAACACAAAGGATTTGGGTGGTCTCGGGGTCAAAGATCTGGGGACACAGAATGTCTGTCTGCTTCTGAATCTCATCCACCGTCTCCACTGCTCGGAGTCCTCCGCCTGGGCAGCCTGGATCAAGCTGCGGGCAGACATTGCAAACTTGCGCTGTCGAGACATGGGCAACCACTGGGAGCTACTTCGCTCAATACTCCCCCACCCAGTCACTACGGTTCAAATCGGTGATGGTAGTGCCACCCTCTTACGGTCCGACGTGCAGGTTGGGGAAGACTCCTTGGCGGACAGATTTCCAAGACTTTTCACTCACCGCATCACTCCAGACATCTCGCCCAGCATGCGGTTAGTACCGGGCTTGAGGGAGCGTTTGTGAACAGGCTATCTAGGCAAGCACAGCTCGAGCTAGCTCAGCTCAATAACATCTTGGACTCGTGGAGCTAACCAGCCACCCGGATAGACGTCTCTCCCCCCGTTCAGCAAGACAAGAGACAAGCTAGACACTTCAAGCATCTATAGGATGCTCAAGGCCAGGGAACATGTGGACTCCCGGTGTCCACCTTCATCCGGGCAAATGCAGCGCCACCACGGGTACAAATGTTCATTTGGCTACTAATCAGGGGTCGCATCCAGTGCCGAGCAAACCTTTTCAATAAGAAGATTGTGCATTCCCCTAAATGCGTGCTCTGCGCAAGCACTGACGAAACCCCGGACCACATCATCTTTGGCTGCCCCTTCGCGGCACAATTCTGGATTTCTCTGGGATTCCAAGCTGTCGACACTTTCCAGACGCGCAGCCTCTACACAATCCACTGCCCAGACCTGCTCCCAAAGGACAACTTCAGTGCCTTCATCTCACTTTGCTGCTGGAATCTTTGGAAACGGAGAAATGGCGTTGTCTTCAGGGAAGAATTGCTAAGCCTGCGTGCCACATTCGTTGCCTGTAAGTCGGAGGCTCTTCAGTGGCGGCATCGGATGCCGAGAAAAAGCAAGAAGATCATAGACTCTTGGTGTGCCCTGTTTGACACAGCTATGCAGGGCCTAGCAGGTGGATAAATCTCTGTAATAGCATAGCTGTTTGCTCTACCTCCCCCCCCCCCCTCACACATGTAAATCAGACTTCCAAATTTAAATAAAATCAGGTGGGGAGTAATCCCCCGTCGAAATGTTCAAAAAATACTATACACAACAGTGAAATCGATGGAATGCTGCTAGTAGGTATATCATAGTATTCTGCAATATACTGTAGAAATCTAGGTGCTACTACAGATCTGTGAATCTGTCGCCTAGAGTCCCTAGACATCTTGGTGTGTGGCCTTACAGGTGAAACATAATATCATTGTAAGTTTTGGTCGATCCATATTATTACAGATCAGCAGCTGGTTATGAAGACACAGGGACCGAGTAGCCTAAGTAAACATTCTACTTCTACAAGGACTGACCAAATAACCAAAGTAATTACTAAGTTGCAATATATATAAGCATACCTCTGGGAGGTTTGGCCCTGAATACCTCGGACGTTTACGGCGCTGTGAGTTACCCTTCTTTGCTTTCGACATCTTTGCTTTAGACATGGAAGTGACTGATTCATCTACAACATGCAAATGCAAGAAATCGTGTTTCTATGGTTATCTTGTAGATAATACAGATACTAGTGCTAACAGAAGGCTCAAGCAAACACACAATTGCACAGGGAGGAGAATCTCGCCGAGGAGGCGAGTGAGGGGACAGGATCACAGGGGAAGTGAAAGGAGGAGGCTTACTACAGACTCTGCGACGATGCCGCCGCCGCTCCGGCTGCTGCGTACTCGAGAGCCGCAGCATCCCCACCAGCCTCCGGATCGTGTCAAGAAATCGAGGGCCGGCGGCGGCCAACCTCTGTTTTTTCCCCCGCTTGATCAACGTGGGAGGGATGGGGATTCGGATCGGAACCGAAAAGGCACCTGCCGGAGGAGGAGACTGGAAAGTTTTCAGCGTCTGATTTTACTCATTTAAACTTTTTTGTTATTATTAAAACTATTTTTTTATCATCCACGGTTTCGACTGTGGTTCTAGTGTGCCACGTCAGCGGCAACAGATGTAAATCGGGCTGCGTTAACAGCATCTCCATCCAATAGTAGTTGTAATAATTATCAAATGCTCCAAAAAGGAGTAGAAAATTGCTACTGGAAGAAGAATCTCCTTCTCCTTGTCGAAAAAGTAAAAGAAAAAAAAGCTAGTACTTCATTATAGGACCAGCGTGCTGTAATCACAAGATACAACGCATGCATGCAGTCGTTAACTGACCCAGAATATGTATCTCTCTGCTAAGGAGTTCAGCAGAGTGTTTGTCAAAATCTGGAAATCACAAGAGAAAGATATGTTGCAGCAGGCACCGCCAGAACTCTGTGTATACCGACAGTGACGATGATGATGCATAATTTGTGGCGGCGGGGCTTGATTTGATGAAGTGGATAACATTGATCCTGAAATTTTTCTCTTCCAAGGCATCAGACTCGCAAGATTTTCCCCATGGCGCTAAAATAGTATGTAGGCATGTTTTTCTTTGGGCCTAGTAGCCTAATTTGGCCCGTGAGATTTTAAGATTTGGGCTTTATTTGGTCCCCTTTTTAAACCTCAGCCCATCGCTGAGATGAGGCTAAACCCTTTCATTGAGCTTGCCTGTATCATTCTAACGCATTTAACCAAACGAATCCATTTGTGCGATTTTCTTTTTTGTTTGCAAAAGAAAAAGTGATCTGGCGTTGAATCTTAGCAGCCAGGGAATAAGAACACGACCCAAATTGCCGTTCCTGTTCTTATGTTTTACGTTTTAGCTATGTCTGCATTTTAGAAACATGAATGTTTCTATTTCTATATATAAAATAACATCTTAAGTTTTTATTCTCCTTCCAAACACGGGAATAGAAACGTGCCTGCTAAGCATTGAATTGCTGTTTATTGCTTCAGCATCGAAGCAAAAACACTACTCGACCCATGCCTTTTGTGATCTGGCATCGAACGACGCAATGTGGTGATTTGATGTTTCAACGCTATTTTTCTTCTTCCAACATTGGGGAAAAATCGACATAGCTTCAAAGTTAGGGAATGTTTGTTTCCTATAGTGACTAGAGTTTAGTCTCTAAAGTTTAGTTCTAGTGTATTTAGTTTTAGGGACTAAATGTGCATTAGAAAGGCATGTACTCTCACAACCTAGACCTTTTTAGTTCCTTCTTACTGACTAAAACTACTAAAGTTTAGCACCTCTAAAGATAAGGGATGTTTGAAAGTTTAGAAACAAACAGACTAAACTTTAGTCCTAATGAAACAAAGAGGTCCAGAGTTTTTATTTCCTATAAACTTAGCTAATGTATTAACACTTTGAGCCACCGGTAGAGCTACGGTCCAGGTGATCCTGTTAGCTTCAGCTTATCAGCCGTCTAGAGAAAAAAATTATATCATAGAAAAGTGTTATATCCTTTAAAATAAAATATTCATGTACCGTAATAGTCTTTCGAGTCATGGCTTGATGATGATGGCCAATCGTGAAACCAACCGAGGAGACCATGGACAGCTGCGGAGATTGTTCATCATCATATCAGGAAAAACTTTGCCGAACGAATGAATGGGCAGGCGACGACATCCAACGACCAACGGCTCTCGTTCGCATCTCGACACGAAAACCAAGGGTACCCTCTCCCAGGCCTTGTTTAGATGCAGGTTAGAAAGAGAGTGTAAAGTCGCGTGTGAAGACATCTTTGTTTGTGGTAAATATTATCCAATTGTGGCCCAACTAGGCTCAAAAGATTCGTCTCGTGATTTACAACCCAACTATGTAATTAGTTATTTTTTATTTATATTTAATGCTATTTACATGTGGGAAACAATTTGTGAGAGGAGAGAGATTGGAAAGTCCTGTAGCACCTCGTTTGTTTGTGGTAAATATTGTCCAATCGTGGCCTAACTAGGCTCAAAAGATTCGTCTCGTGATTTACAACCCAACTATGTAATTAGTTCTTTTTTTTATTTATATTTAATACTATTTATATGCGGGAAACAATTGATGTGGGAGAGAGAGTGGAAAAACTTGCACCAAACTAAACAAGGCCCCCACTCCCACCGGCCACCACTCCTACGGGCAGGCCAGCCGCACCCACAGGCCACAGGCCACAGCCCACACAGCCAGTCCGGCACCATCTCCTCTCCCACTGCCATGGCGGAGGAAACCCTCGCGCCCTCGTCCTCGGCCTCGTCAGCAAAGCCCTAAACCCTAGTCCAGCTCCATTTCCGAAGGAACCCCTAACCGGACCTTCCCGCACCGCCTCCATGGGCCGCAGTCGCGATGTCCGCTTCGTCTCCTCCGGCGTCAAGCTCCCGTCCGCGTCTTCCCCGGCGCCCGCGCCGGCGCTCCTCTCCGCGGCGCTCCCGTTCGCGCACATCGGCCGGGCCATCGACGCCGCCGCGCGCCGCCTGGGCGCGTGCCTGCCCCGCGTCCCCGCCGCGCGGGCCGACCCGGCCCCGCCCCTGGCCCCGCCGCGGCGGCACGGGAAGGACGGCGGCGGAGGGCCCGAGGAGCGCGTGCTGATCAGCGAGGTCGCGGTGCGGGGGGAAGGACGGGGAGCCGCTGGAGCGGCCCGAGCTGGAGGCCGCGGCAGCCGAGGCGCTGCGCGCGTGCCGCCCCAACGCCGCTCTCACCGTGCGGGAGGTGCAGGAGGACGTGCACCGCATCGTCGAGAGCGGGCTGTTCCGCTCCTGCATGCCCGTCGTCGCTGTCGACACCCGCGATGGCATTCGCCTCGTCTTCGAGGTACTTCTTCTATCCTGTTGTATTCCCCCACTTCCTTTCCTTTTTTTTTTCTGGAGCTAATGAGCACACAATTTCGGTTCTTATTTTGGTTTCATTCAGGTGGAGCCAAACCAAGACTTCCATGGGCTGGTATGCGAGGGTGCCAACATGCTACCGTCCAAGTTCCTGGAAGATGCATTCCGTGATCGCCATGGTAAACATGTACTTTCTCGTTCTCAAGTAATGTTTAATTTTGTCAACGGGTTATGTGCACTATTTTCGGCATGACCCATTGAGTCTTTGGAGTTACAATGTGCAGGGAAAATCATCAACATTAGGCATCTGGATAAAGTGATCAAGTCCGTCAACGGGTGGTATCAGGAGCGTGGCCTAACTGGATTGGTAGGTAATCTGAATTTGTGTTTCTCTGTCATGTAGTTGCTTGTAGCGCTCTAGGATACCTCATACGTATACCACACAGAAACGAAGATGAAACTGAAACAATTGGTACCACAAACCAGGAAACTAAGGTGATTAGGACAGAGAGAAGGGAACAGTGGGAAACCAGACACGCCTAGTGTGCGCAGATGTTTACATACAGAATAGGAAACAGAGGTAAATCGATCGAATAGTTGAATGAAATTTGACGTATAAGAAAAAAGTTTGAGGTGAAGGAGGAGAAGAACGTGGATGATCCTGATTAGGGATTTCCTGAATCCATTATAGATGAAACCCTGCAAACAAATCAGAATACTCCAGTCGAGAGAGGAAGATTGAGGATCAACCTGGTTTTGGGATTTTCTGAATCCGGTATGGGTCAAACTTTGCAAACAAATCAGAATACTCCTGTGAAGATCACATGCATTAGGGGAAGTAGGGTGCAATGGGAGCACGGCCTCCTGCTTTGTATTGGAGGTGCCTTTTAAATGAGGAATTGAGTGGCAGTAGTGGGAAGCTGTGGGGTTGGTTTGGTGCAAAGCTACCCTACTGTTCCTTTTGTTTGCGTGGAGCTTGAGGATTAGTGGACTGAAAAATGGTAGAGATGGCATGGAACAAGGTGGTTGACAGAAACAGGAATTTTCCGTAGGAAGAGAAGGGAAATGGCTTTAGTTGCCCTGAGGTGTGGGATATGATACATGTCCAGGCGGATGTAATTGCAACCTCATGATCGAATTGTATATATCTTACCAATGTCAAATATGTGGGCCACTGAGCATGCATCATAGCATCCATTGTGTATAGAGATACATTGATAAATGACAAATCACAAAGATTCCTTGGTTTGGATACAGGTTTCATATGCTGAGATACTTTCTGGAGGGATTTTGAGGCTGCAGGTTTCAGAGGCTGAGGTTAATAACATTAGCATTCGCTTTCTAGACAGGAAGACGTGAGAACCTATCTTTTCTCTGCAATTTCTCGAACAAACACTGTTTTAAACTGCTTAAATTTCTTTAAATTTCTTTCTTATTTTTTTTCCATCCTTTTGTTTCCTTTCCTTGTCATAGTGGTGAACCAACTATTGGAAAAACACAGCCGGAAACCATCCTTCGGCAGCTTACCACCAAGAAAGGGCAGGTCAGAGCACATTTTTAGTACCTTTCTCAATCTGTCTATTTATGTTTTATACACCTCTGGACTCTGGAGTCTGGAGGACTATTGATGATATGCTGAAATGTAAATATCATTTTTCAGTCATGTTCTTCTAGATGTTGCATGAAATGCTAACCTTTCCAACTTCACATTTTTTGGAATTCGTGTTCTGTGTTGCATCATTCATGCACTGAAATTCTATGCAAAGGCTAATGCCAGAGTCACCAACGCTGGTTACGATATAGTCATATAAGTTTGGTTGGAGACTTGGAGCCTGCATAACCAAGTCCCTCTTTTCTTTCATTATGACTGTATATTCTGGCATTTTCACAGTAATATTGGTTGGTGGCTGGGTGCTTTGGACTTAAAACATTATGAAAGGAGCACTGCAGCATTCTGAACCAAAATAATATTAGCGCGCATCTAAAATTATCATGTCTCAATAGTATATAGATTTTACCTTTTTATCCATGTCCTGTTTTCTTATGCTCTACCATTAATGTTGCCAGTTAAAACTTCAAATTAGTCTTGTCTATTTAAAATTAAACAGGCTTATAATAGCGCACAAGTGAAAAGGGATGTAGAAACAATACTTACTATGGGAATCATGGAGGATGTTACAATAATTCCACAGCCAGTTGGAGGTGAAGCTATTTTTAAGTTCTATCATTTTTTTGAAGTAAATCTGATCTCTTAGAAGTGATAATGTTCATGTGCTTTGTAATCAACTGCAGATTCTAATAAAGTGGACCTTGTCATGAATCTTGTTGAACGCCCTTCGGGTGGTTTCTCTGCTGGTGGTGGAATTTCAAGTGGGTGAGTACGAACAATGTTTTGCTAATGAGCTCAGTTTAGAGATTGCATAAGTGGGTGTAGCCAGTGACTTTATGCTTTAAGAAATTCTGTTCTAAGTCAATACTCAATAGTGCTGAAGCCTTGGATGTGCTGCTTTTTTCCTCTTTTAACCTCCAAAGTTGCACATGTGCAAAGTACAGTTACATTCAAACTGTTATGCTTCAATGCTGATTATATGACATTATGTTTTCCTGCAGGATAACAAATGGACCCCTTTCTGGACTTATTGGCAGGTCAGTATGTTATTCTCTCACAGGTTAAGATGTATATACATCTAATCCTTTTCTGCTTCTGGTGCTATTTCCGCTAGTCAGTTTTTACTCTCTGCATAGGCTCAATGTCATCATGATTCTTCAAAGATTCACTGGGATGCAAGTTTTCCTTGCTGACTATTGTTTGTGTTGTTTTGAAAAGGTGGCCTAAGTTTGAAAGGGCATATTGTGCTCCAAATCCTAGGGGACTAAATTCAAATTTGGGCAAAGTTGGATAGTCCTTAATATTCCTGGAATTATGCCCCTCTTCCAAACAGGCCACCAATGCGCTTTGACTCTTATTTTGTTTGGCTTAACATTATCAAGAATCCTCATTATCTAAGGTTCTTATAAATGATGGGCTCTTATGGGCTATGATTATCATCATAATTGTCCTGTAGCCACCGCTTTTGGAGCAGCTTAAGCTATAAGCTTATCCTCCAAAACCCTGAGCCTTTTGGGATCAAGAAAAATTAGCACCTTTTATTTTAGAATCTGTCAATTATTGATGATGAACTCATGATGTGTAATGGAAAAATTAGCTGATGATTTTTAATTCGAATATGTAATTGATCTTGTTTGACATCAGATGTGTTAACTTTAAACCCTAGGCCAGCTGTTTACTTGCTGGCTAGCCGCATGTGCCCACTTAACAAATTCCTTTCTTAAAGATATTATATCATTTGGACATTGGAATCTGTTTGTTTGTTGGCTTGAAACTTCAGTGGAAATATAATCTTTGAACTGACATGTTTATGATTATAATAATATATGTAATTCATTGTATTGTACACAATATAATATACCAATCCAAATTAATTGTGGTTTTAGCTCCATGAATATGGAACGTGGAAGAGTTTCTAATTTTAAATTTTACATCTTTACTCTCTAGGATTGAGTAGCCTTCTCTCTAACAGCGCTGCTAATTAATAATATATAGTGCCATTTGTTGGAAAATGCCACCTCAAAAACCAAAATGACAAGTTTTTGCGGACAAAAACCAATTTGCTAAACATATATTCTGATTTTGGAACTTGTAATATGTCTAGAACAAAATCATTATATTGCTATTTATTAGCTCCTAGCCGCCTCCTACCTCTTATATATGTACATAGTCTAAAGTCTAAACTTTACTCAATGGAGTGCAGCTTTGCATATTCACATCGGAATGTTTTTGGGAGGAACAAGAAATTAAATCTCTCTTTGGAAAGGGGGCAAATCGATTCAATATTTAGATTGAACTTTACTGACCCTTGGATTGATGGTGACAACAAGAGAACCTCCAGAACTGTTATGGTTCAGGTATTTACCTTTAATATGACATTGCTTTCCAGTTCCGCTAGTTAGCACCATGCATATGTTTATAGCTATTTCTCGTACCAGAACTCTAGGACTCCTGGAACACTTGTCCACGGTGGTGATCATCCTGACCATGGGCCCATAACAATTGGACGTGTTACTGCTGGCTTGGAATATAGCCGACCATTCAGACCCAAGTGGAGTGGGACACTTGGCTTAATTTTTCAGGTCAATATTATGCTGCTTATGCTTTTAGGACTAGCCATGCGGTATGGTGTTGACCTTTTTGTGTCTGCACAGCATGCTGGTGCTCGTGATGATAAAGGGAATCCGGTCATCAGGGATTTCTATAACAGCCAATTAACTGCCAGGTCTCCATTCTCATTGTCTTATTTCCTTAGTTTCACATGAAAGATTTTACCACAGTCAGTATAATAGTTGAGCTAAGATTTCCACCTGATGTTTGTCTCATTGCATTGCAGTGGACATGATTATGATGATACATTGCTCGCTAAGTTTGAAAGTATCTACACTGATTCTGGAGACAAAAGTTCTACAATGGTTGGCATCAATGCTTATCCTTCCCCCAACTTGGCAAGTTTTGTAGCCATCATTGCTTATCTCCTGCTATCATTGTTGCTTGTAGTTTGTTTTCAACATCGAGCAAGGTCTCCCTGTTCTTCCTGAGTGGCTAAGCTTCAACAGAGTGACAGCACGTTTGAGGCAGGGATATGAAATTGGTCCTGCTAGGCTTCTTCTAAGGTTTGTTTTAATCACGTTCTTGTAGTGGGCCTGTAGCAAAAGAATCATGAGCTGAATGCCCTGCATATGAACTTGCACCGACAGTTTTTGCAGTTCTGTTACTTTATATCTTTTTGTTTGATGTAGTGCCTCTGGAGGTCACGTGGAGGGAAATTTTTCACCTCATGAAGCATTTGCAATTGGTGGTACCAATAGTGTCAGAGGATACGAAGAAGGTGCTGTTGGCTCTGGGAGGTCTTATGCTGTTGGTAGTGGTGAAGTGTCATGCCGCCTGGTAAACTTCTATCTCCTCCCGACCTTACTGTCTTTTTGTTGTTGTCCAATGGACTCCACATGGAAGTATGACAGACACAACTGTATGATCATTTACCATAGAATGCAATATTGGCAACAAGGGTATACAGATCTACATAATTGATTATAAATGGTACTATCTTAATATGATTTGCAATTTAAGTAGAATTTCTTTCTCAGATTTAGTTCCAGAATATAGCTAGCTCAGCAAGGAAATAAACAGGTGGGCATGCTGTCACACTGTTCAAGACTTGAATACAGATTAGATATGGAACAAGCACACACTTTTTATATGTATGCCTGTATGGAACCTTCTACTCATAGGTGCCAGACCTAGAAGCAGGACCAAAAATTCTCTGCAAAACACAATAGTCCTGGAATATGAATATCTGGCAACAAATATTTTAGCAAAAACAGGATCAATATTCTTCTGTCACATTGTTGATTGTTGCTACTAGGGCCCAACATGAAAGTAAAATGACCTGCCCAGTTAAGCATCTTTTACCACTGGGCTCATCCGGCTATGCTAGTAGCACAGTGGGCTGCAGCAGCTGCTGTTTATTTCCCCTATAGAAGAACAGTGATTGCAGGTGTGCTTGCTGCTGCACAGCAGCAAGCTCTTCCGAGCAGGCAGCACTGCTTGCTTTACTCTTTCACTGCTCTACTTTCATATTGGGCCCAAGTAGCAATATCTTATAGATGGATGATGTCACTGTTTTTAGTAGAATATTTATTGAGTGGTATAATATGCTATCTTTGTAATAGTGGAGTACAACAGTTGTTCAGAGCCCCTTTTGCATAAGCCCTGTTCTTCCTGTCTGAATAGATTGGCAGCTTGAAAAGCAGTTATATGTAGTGAGAACTTGTATGCACAGTTGTCTGCAAATGCCATCACGTGTTTGTATGCTGGTCTTACACTACTACTTTAATGCACGTTTTACCTACTCTGATCTCGTAAATGAACAAATAAGGTTTTAAATCATCATTTGGTTACTTTTTTTTTTACAACAAAATCATCATGTGATTACTTTGTATTCTTGCTCTGAATGCAGTTTGGGCCACTGGAAGGCGTGGTCTTTGGTGACTATGGTAGCGATCTTGGTTCTGGTCCTAAAGTTCCTGGTAATTCATATATTGTACTCTAACGTGATAGTTATTTATTTTTCTAGGACACATTTGACAGAATGGAAGTCTAGTACAAATGGGGAATTTACTTGAAATCATTTTACTATCTATACATATTAGCTGCTTTTTAGTTAGACAGTATATACATATTAGCTGCTTTTTAGTTAGACAGTATACACATTTCTTACTTGGACCATCTGTGGTGATTGGCTCTTCAGGTGACCCAGCTGGAGCTCGTGGAAAGCCAGGCAGTGGCTATGGCTACGGTGTTGGCATCCGCGTGGATTCACCACTGGGACCTCTGCGGCTTGAGTACGCATTCAATGATAGGCAAGCCAAGAGATTCCACTTCGGTGTTGGCTACAGAAATTAACATGTATATTGGTCACATTCAGATTCAACCTTGTTCTTCTGAGCATTTTGGGCTGGTAGAAACTACAAACTAGTGCCATGCCTTCCATTATTTGGCGATGCCAAAGCAATTTTTGTCTAGATCAGATTTAATCTCACTTCTGTCTAGTGTTCTTCAGCTAGAGAAATTGAATGGACCCCTACTGGTAGATCATCCTACCTCTGATGTCTGAAAGGCCCTGTAATGGAACAGAAGGTAGGAGGAAGGAGGGATGAATGCTGTTGTATAGCATTGCACATTCCTAGCGTATTTATGCATGTGTATATGGGCTCTATAAAACTCAGGAGCTAAGTAGCGGATTTGTCTTTTGGTCACATGGATGACATGATTTATCCGGGCAATGAAAAAAGGTTTCATTTGGTGGTACAGCATGGTTTGCAGAGCTCCATTTAATACATGTATGTACCTGGGCATCTGTAAGTTCTCTGACATGCAAAGCAAATATGCAGTAGATGTTGCATCCTCGGTAGTTTTATATGTAGGAATTCCACCAGTTGATCTAGAATTCTAGATGCGTTGAGCTTGTTACAACTAGAGATATTTACTCCCTCCATCTCATATCTCCCTCTAAATTATTCCAAGAATTTTAGAGAGTCAAGACATCTCAAATTTAACTAAAATTATAGAGAGAACTGTAAATGATTTATATCATCAAATAAGTACTCCCTCCGTCCCTAAAAGGATGTCATCCCAAGAAATGTCTGCCGGCAATTTTTTATAAATAATAAATATCATTGATTAGTATCATAATTAGTATCATTGGAAAGATGTTTAGATCTAGTTTTTTAACAAATTTATTTGGAGATCTAAATATCTAATGATATTTTCTACAAATCGAGTCAAACTTGTGGCATGTCATCCTTTTTAGGACGGAGGGAGTATATTATAAAACATAATTAATTAAAAATCTAATGATATTTTATTATATAAATTTGGTCAAACTTAAGATGCTTTGACTCTTCAAGATCCTTTGAAGGATTTATAATTTGAAATGAAGGGAGTATATTTCAAGTTGCCACGGCACAGCCTGACAGCAAATTTGGCTGTTACAGTGTTGGCAGCTGATGTTTTTTCCCCCTTTGTTTTTTCATTATGAAGAAGTACTAATCTTTGGGGACCATGTTTACCTAGTCTCAAAACTTCAGTGATCTTTGGCAGCTTATATGTTTATCAACTCGGAGATGTTCAGATTGAGGTGTTCATAGTGCCAGTGCTGAAAGAGGTAACAAGCTTTGACCCGTGAGAACATTCGGGTTATGATGAGGCAAATCTAATTTGGGGATAAATCAGATGTAACTAAAGTGAGGACCAAAACAGAGGAGGAACTGAGGAAGTTCCGGACAATTCTTTTGTTCTTTATAAACCAAGCTTCTAGTGATACCTATGTGTGCTTTAATAATTACAGAAATATGTTTTATGAATTGTATATGGAAATGTTTCGCCCACTGGTATTAGTTCACCATAACTAAATTTTATAGAAGCAGCCACAAAATTTTATTTCAAGTAGGTAACTCTAGCTTTCCCCGAGTGATCATGTTTAGCATCAAATCTGAGTAGATAATAAATTCAAAGCAGCTCTTTATTTAATGGTTATTGTTAATCACGTTTCAAAATTTTGACGATAACTCGTCTGAAACAGAAAGTACTGTAGCTGTGATCAATAGTAGTTCAAGCATTGTGATCAATCAGTTCACTATTCCCTCTGCCAAGTGTCAGACCTGGAAAGGCCTATTTTGATTAAAGTTTTTGCAAACTTAAAATATTGATAGACAACTAATTAATTTATATGCAGATTTAGTGGATATGAGTTGGATTAATAGATCTTATTTTAATGTGACTTTTAAGAAATTATAAAGGTTATCACTTAACATCTATCTGTCGAGTTTTATAGAAGGTTCCATTGTCAACCGATGAGAGTGTTGGTTCAACTTGTTTGGATGTCCTGTATTGTACTCCCTCCGTTCTAAATTATAAGTTATTTTGACTTTTTTGATACATCTATTTTGCTATAAATCTAGATATAATAATGTGTCTAGATACATAGTAAAATGGATGAACCAAAAAGTCAAAACGACATAATTTGGAACTGAGGGAGTATGTTAAAAAAATAGTTTAATGTGGAATTTAAATTAAATTCCACATCAGGCATCCAAACAAGTCCTAATTGATGGCTTGGTGTGTCCTAGTACCTCTGAAGCGTTAATCGTCAGCCGAGAGAGTATTACAGTACAATTTTTCAATTATTACATATGGTCCCAAGACTAATCTAGCTATTACATCCCGGGGAAATGCAGTTTTCCCCTCCTTTTTTGTTTTTTAAAAAAGTTTCCCCCTCTAGTTTTTCAAGGTAAGATGGACAGTATCAATGGCAGCACGCCAGTAGCCATTGTTCATGGTTTTGGTGTGATGTTCCCTCTCCAGCACTCTCCTCCCAGAAATTAGGATCTACTGACAAGCTCAGCTTCAGATGACCTCTCAGTACCTGCAGCGTGAAGCTACAAGCTTATCTCCTTTGGTAAGCTGACTTCCAAGAAGTACAAGCTGTCAATTAAAAACAAACATGAATTAGGATTGTAACAGAATAGTATGTAGTGCTGTTAAAAGGCGAGTAGAACAATACAAGCTCTACTACATTAACAGCAAGTTCAGCAACTTCGCAGCCCTATAGGGGCATATTGTAATTGTTCCATTATATGCACTTTAAAAATGCGAATATTGATGACGGCTGCAGAGATTTCTGCCAATATGTTTATCATTTAGATGACGACCTGTGCCATAGGCAGGCTATTCTCTTTGCTGTGCCCTAGCACCTAGCGTTAAAAACATAAGTACTTAACTAGTACCATTGCTCATGCCAGCAAGTTTGTGACGTGAAAAAAAAAAACTACCCGAGGATTTAGTTGTTGCAGTGCACAAGTTATACAAGGCCACATAGGAGTCTCTTGCAGAAAGCAAATCCATACTGGTTATTATGACAGCATGTTTACTTAAGGGATCCCTATTTGAAGAATCAACCTACCTTGCAGACATGCAGGCCATGCCCACAAAGACAGCTTTGACAGCTTGCTTCTGGCCACAATAGTCAAATGCAAGAGGTAGCATTTCATGCAAAGTGAGGAAAGCCATGACACCACCAACTGCGCAAAGGAGAGTACTCAGATATGGAAACAAAACAAGTATTCAATTTACTAATGGACGGACCAGAT
This sequence comes from Chrysopogon serrulatus, assembly GCA_015844335.1. Taxonomy (NCBI): domain Eukaryota; kingdom Viridiplantae; phylum Streptophyta; class Magnoliopsida; order Poales; family Poaceae; genus Chrysopogon; species Chrysopogon serrulatus. The sequence continues at coordinate 84,889 of JADLZL010003253.1, read as the reverse complement.
GCAAGTAGGCCTTCAAGAATGTCAGGATTCAAACTGCTTGGGAACAAGAAAGCTGCAGTAACCAAAATGACATCAGTACTAACCATATATCACTAGACAGAGAAAATAGATAGATTTGGGTCCAGTTTCTATCTGAAGAACACAATTACAATAGGAGAGTTCATGAAGAAGCATACCTACAACAATAACTCCTAGTGGCTCGGCAAAACCAGAGCCTGCTGCCATAATAAATGCCTGCTTTTTGCTGTGACATTAAAAAACATAGAAATGTCATCTACATAACCAAAGGCCCAATAAATTCAGGAATGGTTGAAATATTAAAAAAACTCGACCTGCGGAGGGTAAGACAGCCCCCAGCATTGTATTAAGAAGAAGACCTCACATAGGTCAAGAAAACCTTGAACCCTGTCCCACCCATACACAACGGCACCGTACCTCATGCGAGAACAACCACAACCGGGGCTCTAGGCCTTAGACCTATGCTTTGGCATGGCACAGACAAGGGGATTGAACCCCCCAAAACCAACTCAGCTAGAGGCCCATTCGCAGAATGGTTAAACTATTATGGACGAGCATTACAAACAAAAGAAGGAAATATTAGCTAGCATCTGCCTTCTTTCTATAAGTAGCTCAACAACATGCATATCTCACATTCATGGCAGATTTGAACAGACAATATTTTAGGATTTATTTTGGAGAAACTTTTTGCCACAGATTAGATATATCCAACGCTAGATTCATCTTTGAAGCCTGCTGTGAAAAATAAATTTCATTCACCACCAATCTCTGCATGAGACAACAAGTACCTTTTGGTAGCAAAATAGATTGGAAGAGCTACAGCAACCCCCTGAAAAGGTAACAAAGTGGTAAGTCATCTTTTTTATCAAACACGCAGGAGACCTCTGTATCATTATATTAAAGGAAAAGGAGTCTAGACCAAAATGTTAAGTACTGAGCAAAAATGAACCAAACTGGATGAAACCCAACATATCCAAATAGAAGATACAAATATACAGAAGAAAATAATCTGAATGGCATCCATAACATATATGCCAATGTATGCCCACTGCCCAGTTATCATTTTATGCACATAGCATATGCTAAGTACTAACACTATGTAGAAACATGTTCTTTTTAATACTGCTTCAGATGCTACCTGATTCTAGAATCTAAGTTTGAAACTAAAAAAGAAATGTATAAGAAGGATTATCAGATACCCAGCAAAATTTTAGAGAGTGGTTGAGGCCTTTTGCCATAATATACATTACATTGCACATATAAAGGTAACCACAAGAATTTTGGCATTCATATTGACCATAGAATTTTGAGCTTTAGAACAAAGACAAAATTTGTGCAATTTGAATCTTACAGCATGCACAAAAGCATCCAAGAGCTATCATAGGAGCCAATAATTCAAACGTTAAATAATCTTTCCCATTTAATGCAAAAGCTTAAAAAATCGATTTTTGTACCTCTGGTATGTTATGTAAAGCAATAGCAACAGCCAAGTTCAGACCCACATGAAGACCCTGCAGTTTTGTTGTAAAAAAAAAAGCAATCAATGCAAGCACAAAAGAAGCATAATAAATAAGAACACTTGGAACACAACATGAAGTTTAGGATGGAGCCCTTCCAGAACTAACAAAGCTAGGCACAAGCAGCAATAAGTCCTACAGTTATCTGTTTAAAGAAAATGCAGGGCATGATGAATCCCACATTTGCAATGAATCAAAAATGGAATATACAAAAGGAATTAGCAAGACAAGCAGCATTTTGAAAGGAACTAAAGCCAAGTAATTCCAGAAGTTGTAACCTATAGGCAAAATCATAGAGTATGTTCCTGGAGTACAGATCAGTAGATCACAAGCTCAGAAGGGATGGTGATTCCTCAGACTTTCCATCCCAAGCCAATGGGTGCCTGTGACCTCTACATACTTGATAGGAAGTTTCATTTGTTCATAAATCTACCCATCCTATACAAAATGCAGGCATAAGGGTATTTACAATTTATGTAAGACTACAAAATTGCAAGATGGAAGCTTATCGTAAATAATCACAACATATACACATTAAAATGGATGATTGAAATAAAGGATAGAAGTTCGACTTAATTGAGCAGCAGAGCTCCTGCCTTTTTTTAAAAAAAAATAATAATAAAGGATAGAAGGGAGCTGAATTTCAATAGAAGTAAATAACAGATAGTATCACTGTTAAGAGCAAATTATTTGGACAAGGAACCAAAAGGAACAACTGTTGCTTCAGTTATTAATTAATGGTTTAGTCATTTGAGCTATTATACTGACATATATATACACAAGCAGAACCATTCTAGAATACACATTTCAATTTGCATATTGATGAATAACAGGGAAGAGTATCACTACCTTAACCATTTAAGAACTAACTAAATAGATAAGTGATCAAAGAAAAGAATGTTATTTCAACAATTCAATGGGTGGTTAGACAGTTAGCAATATGAGCTATAATGCTGGCATAACTGTACTGAGGCATTACCTTGACAGATCCAAGAAATACAGCCATCCCTCTGGAAAATTATGCAAGCATATTCCTGCAATAAGAGTATTTGCCAATTCAAATGATTATAGCTTCAATGAAGCAAGCTGCACTAAATATTGGCAGAAGATACAGCAAGAAATGAAACAGTCCAAATAATGCCATCCCAATTTCGAGAAATAATATCAACCAGCTGCATTTGCTGTTTACTGGTTAAATAAGGGAACCGAAGGATTTCAGAAGGAATCCGTGCTTCTTACCAACAGCAGTGATAATACCACTGAATAACACTTGTCGGCGATGTTTTCTCATCATATCTTTACCTGTTCCACCATCATCAGCCTGCTTTCCTCAAGCCAAACAAAGAGAACTAAATTCTGTTCAGCTTTCCTATTTTTGTGAGGAAACAGATTGATGTGATGCTCTAAGAAAATCAATAAGGCCTGTTCTTTCCAACCTTTTTCTCGCTTGGATCAGCTGGTGGTGAAAAATTTGGCTCTGGAATAAACTTAATAATGAAACCGAAGAAAAGAACTCCTGCAAAAAACTGCAGTTTCTCCTTGTTATGTAGACAGATGAGCGCTAGATGAGCATGGATTCAAGAACTATAAGCACGTTATGACTCACCCAGAGGTTCCCCTTCAAGAAGCCAATAGAATTCAGGGCATTGTGTGCCAAGTCTAGAAAGGAGATGCTGAGCATAAGTCCAGCAGCAAAACCCTGTAGTCAGTTTGAACAGCATTTAGAGCCTTAGCAGCTAAACAACTTACTCGAAGAGGATATTTTAAGTTACTTTATAATTGTTCACCTGTAAAAGCCCGAGCACTTTAAGGTTAGGGGCAGGATTCAAAACCACAAACAGCGCACCTGAAACAGAGAATTCAACCCCAGATGAAGTGGGTGAAGTTGCTAAAAAAAAAAAAACTCAAATGCACACAACCAAATCATTACAATTTGATCAACAAAAAATAAGCTCAGCATCCTGTCATCCTGAGGTCGTTCATCAAATCACCAAGGCTACACAAATATCAAAAGTAAGTACAATGTTTTCTAGCTATATGTAACCAACAGAGTAGTCCTAAGCTGAAGCATGTACTACTTAGGTTCCCATTCCAAACTTGAAAAGTAGCCAATCGATTTTACATGTGGAGGAACGATTTTCCATCACTTGATAGTGATTGGTTAAAACCACATGGTAAGGTGTTCCACAATTTTATTACTGATAACAGAGGAAACAGAGTTTAACTTGATAAAAACTGGAATTATGGTTATGCTACTGCTAGTTGCTCGCAGCTCGCCCACCGGTCAGTACGAGAAACGCCTCAATCGCGTCGAGTACACTGCTCCAGACCAAGCTGGTCGCGAGGAAATTGGACTGCTCCAGACCAACCCTACCGCAGCGAACCACAGCTCGACAGCAAGCAAGCGGGAATTGACCAACCGCAGAGCGAGTACCGTACCGAGGGCGGTGCTGAGGCCGCCGACAAGCGAGAGCGCGAGCGCCCTGTAGAAGACGTGGAGCTCCACCTCCATTCGCCCGACGCAGCTCCCCGTGCTAGGGTTTGGGCTTTGGGGATCGAGGAGGAGGATTCGGGGGGAGGGAGGAGGGGGAGTGGCAAGCGAGCTCGGCGTGAGCCTCCGCGAGGCGATGGCGGCTGAGCAAGGGGAAGTGATTTTTGACTTATATATAAAACTGATGATGTGTCTCTACTCCTATTAAGACTAAACAGGAATCGTCCACACCTTCTTCACCCCGCACCCATTGCTTCGGCGTGCCCGACTCCCTGCCACCCAGATCCCACGCCCACTTCCTCGATTCCCTTGCTCCCATGGTCCCACCACCACTCCCTGCTCTCGTCGTCCTCGCCCCGCGCCCCTCCCTGCCGCCGGCTCCACCTCGCGCCCCTCCTTCCCGTCTCCGCCCGCCGCCACTGCCCTGGCCCACGCGCCCTCCGGCCGGCCCCCCACCGGCCACGCCTGGCCGAGCCGCCGCCCCCCCACACCTGCACCTAGAGGCCGATTGGGCTGCTCGCGCGGGGCAGGGGCAAGTACGGGTGGCGAGCGTGGAGCAGGGCCTGCAAGCGGCGGTGTACGGAGCTTGTTCGTGGGACGGCGTCAAGAATGATTCCGACCAAACGCGGCGAAGCAGCCGCGCGGTGCGGTGTCGGAGCAGGCGCTTCGGACCACGAGGGGACAGCTCCATGGACCTGAGCAGCTGCCGGTTCTTCAAGCTTGGTGGAGGGGCTCTGCAAGAAAGCGACGATGACGAGGAGGAGGAGGCCTCTGGTTCTGCGCAACAAATAACCAAGATGGGTGGGGGCGGGGCTTCGCAGGTGGCAACACCTCATGTGCAAACGCAGCCGCAAGCCTCCAGTCCATCGTCGTCTTCGTCGTCGTTCAGCCATGATCCGGTGATCCTGCAGTTCAGCGAGGCCTGGAGGCTCGCGCTCATCCCGCTGCAGATGAAGGAGGTCGAACTGGCCGATTCATGTTTAATAATGCATTGATTTTGTGTACCGTGCAGCCTGAGTGCCTGACAGGAGTACTACTGCCACTTTTTTTCATCCTTGATAACAGAGATAATGCCGAACAAAAGCAATGGTGAGGTAACTATCGACAGTTACGATGAGTACAAGGTGACAATTTTTAGCTGCCAGGGCAATTTTTTTTGCTGTTATCAAGCTGCTGGTTTCTTACTATGCCTGTCAACTAATAACCTTTTTGTCTGATCTCTAAATATTTTTTATTGAAAAACTCTGGCATCTAAATATGAAAATGTCGTCCTTAATCTTAACATATAATTTTTTCATGTATTGACAGCAAATCCTATTCTTCATGTATTGATAGCAAATCATATTCTTCATGTATGCTTTTGAAATTTGGGTGGGGCTAATATGTCTGACGTGTGCTGCTGAGCCTCAACTAGCTTATAATATCATCTATTCTATGTCAGATTCATCAATTTTTGTTTTATCTAAGTGGCCTGTAACAGTTAATGAATCAGCATGGTTACATTTGAATCAGTTTAGCTAGACATTGCTAGAAAATCAAATGGCTTTAGCCGTGATTACTAATAATCATCAGTAAAAAAGTTACTGCTTTTTGGAGGGGGATACTGCAGTTAGCCCTTTCAGCAAGAACTGGGGTACTTTTATGCCTAATAGCTGTGTTCTCACCAAGTCCTAGCCAAATATGGTAATACAGCCATCTCTGAACACAGTCAATAATCAATACTCATTGTGCCCAAGCTGTGATTGCTATAGACAAGCAAGACCGGGGAAAATTGAATGTGCTTTGTGATTGATCAGTTCATTGGTATAAATACCTTGATAGCAAGTTGACTGTATTGCGGCCAGGCCCTTGTTATTTTTCATGGAAGCGTCATCATTTAGTTAACTGCTACAACTTTCAGCATTCACTGTATCATCAAAATTTTATGACACGTAAAAATGTCAAAATTTTCTAAGTAATCACAGATTTTTTGACACTACTACTAATACCACTGGCATGGTCATATATAAGTTCACAGAAAAATACATGTTCAAACATCACTGGAAGGTCTGAACTTGCAAGATCATTCTTCTTTGTAACCTCACATTTTCCCTCTATCTTATCCAAAGACACTCTAGGATTTGCTCATGCATGTTTGAGAAAATAAAGCAACAATGACGTTGTGGATAAGATAAATCAAACATATAAGATAGAAAAAGAAGACCTCTCTGATGTTGGATGCAGACTTTGGCTCACAAAATGTCATCTGTTCTGTAAAATCTTATATCACTGATATTTGCTGATGCTGGATTGAGTTTTTTTAGATCCAGCTCCTTCAGGGATGAACAATATTTGTCAAGTTTTCACATAATTTGCACAGGTCTCAGTTTGTGAGTAGCTACGAGTTACACATGTACTGGCTATTGCCTTCAATTTTTGCAGGTGGAGAAAATAGAACCGGAAGGCACATGGTACAATGCGCATTGATGTATGGACGATACTGAATGAATAAAATAAAATGGTTCAACATATTATGTTCACATTTCTCCCCAACTATAATGGTGATGGTGTGGCGCTAAATGATTAGAGTTAACTTATGAGTCTATGATGAGGTAGTTCCAGACTTCCAGTAAATTGCTGATCAAACTATTGTTCTCCATGATTGCAGTAGAGGGTGAAACGCTGTTGATCAGAGCACATGATACATCTGATGGTAATTGTTTGAATGCTTTTTCATTGATTATCTCTACATGATATGGTTTTGCTCAAGAGTTATAATCTTATTTATTACCAGTTAGTTAAATTTTCAGATGGAAATTACACTTTTTGCCCATTGTTAAAGGAATAGGATAACAGAACAGAACAGAATGTTATACCCATTTGATCTGTTGCTTTTCCTATACTAATTAGCTTGACTTTGTATTGTGCGGAAGCTTAGTGGTTCATCAATTTTCCAGGAAACTGGTAAAACCAGCATCTCAAAACAAGACGACCATTTGTTGTAGAAATATACAGACGCTATGGGTAGGATCTTGCCAGCAATATCATCTTGTAGCAATCTGGCCGGAAAAAGAAAAAAAATCTAAACTGCACCATGGCGTATGTCTGCATGTAGTCCTTCTAAGTTCTGACACCAACTGTGAATGGACAAAAGAGGGAGGCAACTACAGAAATAGGAATGCATCTTTTATTTTGTTTATCTTCATCCTTGGATATCTTAGTACATTCAGCCAGTTTAGCTCTGTTGGTGCCATGCTGGTGGGTATCTTATGATGCCAGGTTCCAAAGGCCCCTTGGTGCTTTGCCGTCGTCTCTGCTTGGACATGAGCAGTAATAGGTTCTCTGGATGCTTTTGGATTTGAAGATTATGAATTTGGTAAGACAGATTCGGATGGGGATGGCTAATCTGGACGGTGCCGGTCGGCAGAACTTATGAGCTGCACTGACTATTTTGGTTCTCATCAACTCCTAGGAGTTAGTAGGCATCCTGTCGGCAGCAAGGGGATCGAAATGCTAATGGCTGTGCAGCCCTTCTTTGGATAGTCTGTTGCCTCTGCATCATAGGATAAGATACAGATATTGAAATAGCAACAATAGTTGGTCCTTTTAGGCTACAAGGATCAATTATGCACCCAAAGAACACAACATCCCAACAATCTAATTAATGGGATGGTTTTTAGCATACTTAATTTTGGTATTTGTGTGTTATGAAGACCTCTGGCAATTTGCATGCTAACCAAGGTTTGCATGTTTGTCTTAGCGGACTATCCTTTCAGAAACTGTAATCGATGGCAAAAGTAATGTTCTATTCTAGGTATCTGAACTTATGGAGTAGTTATACACCGTAACTATAACAAATCTATTCCTAAAATTCACTTGCTTTAATTAATTGTTTTCATTGCAGGCCAGATTCCTTCGCATATAGCAAGTGTAGGCAGACCAATGTCCTTTGATGCAATTAACAGAGTCTGAAATTTTGAGAAGCAACAAGAAAAGGTCCAATTAGCTTATTAGGAATCGCACTGGGTGATAAATGCTTGAGGCCAAATACATGTGCAAAGCTTGGAACGTGTATTTGGTTGCATGTGATTTGTACTCATATATTATACCATCTACAAATATAATAATCAGAAGGACCATTGCTACCCTTGTGGAAATAATATTTGCTTCGTTTGAATGCCATATCAATTGTTTAGCTCTACTTGTTGAGACATGCATCAAAAATTGTAATAATCCCGTGTAGCAGCGCACGGGCATCTGCTAGTAAAGTGAAAAAGAGAAACTGAAGGCGATGGCTGCTGCAATGCAATCAACGACACGAGTGGCCAGTGGGGAATTTTCCGCTTTTGGTCTGTCACTCTTGTTGGCATCGTATAATTTGGAAGTTTCGGCTAAATAAAAAGACGTAAATTTTGTGAATATCGATTTAGTTTTTGAAAATGTAGAATCTAGAAGCAGGTTCGCGCAATTTTATATACTGTAATTTTTATGGGGCACAAAGGCATGTACTTCGTTGATGATCCCAAAGTGTAAACAATAAGTCAAAGTGCGAATCCGGAGGGATTTTTGCATCGACGGCCTGCGAATCTTTAGATGAATTATTAAATTATGTTGGAATTTTGCATCAACCACGACTATTTACGACTGCGGTGACGACTGAAAAGTGAGGCATGAATCATGGAGCAAACCATAACCGCTCCACCACCAATGGCTTTCCGCATCGTTGAAATTTATTTATTTATTCTGAAACGTCGTAGTACAGCATATTATCATTTTTTGGAATATAAAAAAGGCATCAATTTGTTTTTTTTTTTTCTTTGATGGGAAGCGAAAGGTATCTTCTTGATTCAAACAATGCAATGGTCGGGGTTAACACATTAGAATCACAAAAACCAAATTGGGATCATAATATATTAGCATCGATCAGGCACGATTACAGAACAAACACTTGACACTCGACACGATCACGAACCAACAAACAAACGAACACATGATTAACCAATCACAAACCACATTAATGGAAAAAATTAATTAATTAATCGGATGAACCAAACACGATGCGGATCCCAAGTTTCCCGCCTCCGCGCGTTGTCGTCGTCGCTCACTGGAGGTAGTAGGCGAGGAAGGAGGCGACGAGCGCCCCGGCGGCGGGCACGGCGGCGGCGACGGCACCGCTGGCGGAAGGGCCAGCCGCGCCGCCGGCCGCGCCGCCGGGCCTGCGGCGGCCGCCGCCACCGAGGCCTCGGAGGCGGGCGCTGCTGCCTCGGAGGCGACAGAGGCCATCACGGCGGTGGCCGAGGCGGCGGCGACGAGCGCGCGCGCAGAGGACCTTCTTCATCTCCATGGCGGCTGGCGGTGGTGGCCGGATCGTCGCTTGCTGCTGCTGCTGCTGGATTGATCGAAGGAAGTAGCCGGCCTCGCCTCGCGTCGCGCTCGAGGAGATTGTTATTAGTTTCGGTTTATTGGGTGGAATTGGGAGACACTGCTCGCTCGACGGCCGGCGTACGTGAGTGATCTCTCAATTGCTTCTCCTGCCTCGGGAGGGGGCGCCGCTTTATAGGACCTCCGCCGCGGCAGCGCGAGCGGCCGCGAGCGAAGCAAGGGCGGCGGTTGGTTGGTTCGCGGCCGGGCTCGCCGTGGACCGTGGGTTGCCGCTCGCCGGAAATAGGGTGGATTAAACGGTGGTTCTTGGAGCCTGACGGGCGGGGCGGATCGGTGGGTGCCCGGTATTTTCGGAAACCCACTAGTCTCTCCGTTCCATTCCAATCTACAGACACAACTTCTATTGGGCATACGTAGACAGGGTAAATTTAGTTTCATATAATGTTATTAAAAAATAGTTCATATTAAAAGCTATGTAACTAGAAAAATCAAAATGATTTATAATTTAAGACAAAGAGTGGTATTATATAACAGCAACAAAAATTGCATATATGTATCATAGCCATCAAAAAATCTATCTTTGATATAACTTTTTATTATCTAGTACATACTCCCTCCGTCCCCGAATCACTGCAACTCCTAGAATCCGTGCCAGTCAAACTTTTTTTTAACTTTGACCAACTTTATAGAAAAAAAGCATTAATATCTATGACATAAAGTGGGTATCTTATAAAAATACATTGTATGATAAATCTAATGGTACTAATTTGGTACCATACATCTTAGTATTTTTTCCTAGAAATTTGGTCAAAGTTTAAAAAGTTTGACTTCAGACAAATCCAGAAGTTGCAGTATTCAGGGACAGAGGGAGTAATAAGCACGTGTTATAAGAACCATTTATACTCAATAGGGTAATTAACGGAACTTTCTAGTATAAAAAAGTAAAACGTACTCATTTATTGAAAATTAGTTACATATATTCTTGGTTCTTATATATTAAGCTGGCAAAAATATGTCCGTGCGTTGCAACGGGAGGTATAACTGGATTGAATTCCATTCGTATAAACATAATTTCGATTTTCTTGTAAAGTATTTATTTTATTTGAAAGACTCGGCACCAGCTCTCGGTTACATATAGAGAATATATTGAGTGGTCCAAAAGAAAAACTACGGTACCATGAAATAAATTTAGGTTAAAATGTTTTACTTCATATTCATACCCACTTTCATATGACTTTTATAATTTATCTATGGAGTATATATAAAGTATAGAATAAATTATGTCATAAGAATGAAAAGATGATTGAAAGTCTCTCTCAATGGTCCAGTCTCTCACTCCAATCCGTTATGGGCCTAGGCACGTGTTTGGCCCAATAGTAGATAAGAGGCACAGAGGTGAATTCTAAACTATTTTATTTGTTTACTTATTAATTAGTGCCACATCATCTATAAAACTATGTGCTCTAAGGTTAATAAACAATGATCTGATCCCGATGATGTGTAGCAACTATTAGTTAATAATTAATAATAACTGAAAACAGAAATAAAAATCATATCTTAGTACTTTTTTCTAAAGAAAGTTAGAGTGAGAGTGTGAGTGCAGTAATTGATTTGCACATTCACGAAGTTAGTTTGGGAGGCCATACGAAAAAAATGGGAAGAAATTTTGCCTCTTTATTAATAGGTATAGATAAAGAAACACGGATTAGACAAAAAAAACACCATATTATAAATATTTTCACAAACATTGTTATCTACACTATAGATGTGTTTAGTTGGCTACACCTAGCCTGCCTAGCCCATTATGCAAGATGTACTTATTTAGTTACGTTTTCTACCTTATAGCTCGTATATGTATGATAGGAAGTGTTTGATTTTCTGTTTCATCTTGCATAGAATCACACTATCTGGACCCATAAGTTTACCTGTTGTAATATCTTATCGTAGAGGATGCCTCGAGCACCTCCAGCATCACCATGGCCCACTACGTCGTCCTCCTCCTCTCCAAAGATTTCAGGAGGGGGTGTGCATACCTTTTGGAGTCGGGGCGAGACGGTGGTTAAGTGGATGATTTTGAGGTGTAGGACGTCGAGGTCATTCTTCATGTCATACTCGATGTTTTGTGCTCCTTCTCCACCCTCCTCGACGGACATGGGCACACGCTGCCACATTGCCCTTCTCTCCGGCTAGTACTCAACATGGGCTGGTCGGCGTGGGGATCCTTAGGGCACGATCAACGGAGTATACACCGCTTATGGTCTCAGCAAAAAAGAAGTACTCCATGTAAGAAGTACTCCATGCAAGCTCAGACTAGTATACCTACAGTGCAAGTCATACTCATTATTTTGCTATGACCTCAGCTTCCTGTCTTTTCTATCACTTCCATCCTAACTTTTTCTCTTACACCGAAGAGCCAGAGTTTGCTTTTGGAAACGGAGTTATCGCTGCCTCTGCAAGAGGTTCTGACAATCTACAAGCATACTCCCTCCGTCCCATTGCTTTTGTCGCTCGATTGTTGTGCCTGTGAGAGGAGCGTGAATATCAAACGACTCCGATCGTGGGACAGAGGGAGTACAATTGAGTTGAGCTAGACATGTGTATGAGACGGGTAGACTTGGAGCCACAAGGCACAAGACATGTAGGAGCGTTAAGCATAGCCTTAGTGGGATGCAACAGCGTGGGTGCTCCAAGAGCTCAGTGTTGTGCTCAGAGGAGCGAGAGGTGAGGCGGGGACTGGCATGGTCACGTGCGACAAGCCCTCGCGACGGACACACGGTGACCGGTTTGGGTCACCTCTCAACAAAGCCCTTGCAAAGAGCTAGGTGGAGACGTGGCGGTTGGCGTCACAACGGCACGGGAGCGTAGCAGCCGACGAGGTTGAGGCGGAGGAGGACGGGAGTTGAAGATAGAGGAAGCAAACGGGAGGTGAGCTGAACACTCCATCCATGCTAGCCAAAGCTGGCTTATGGAAAACGAGACCCCACCTAATTTCTAGGTAGCACACAACTAACAAGTGGACAAAACAATCCTTGACACGGACTACTATGTGAAAAGTCAAGAGAGGTCTCCTATTATAATCACCGGCAGATAAAACAGTCCTTGACATGTGGATACTTATTTTTGACTTTAATTAGATATTAAAATTATGATTTTTACGGATCCTCGAAGATCATGGAACTTGATATTTAATAGCAAATTGATATAATAAAAAATTATGATATATTTTTATTTGGTTTTTTCCTCCCGTCACAATGCAAGCATATTTGCTAATGTATACTCCCTCTGTCCCCAAAAGGATGTCGTTTCTCGCTTCCCAAAAACGATTCTTGCTTAAAATTTTTAAAAATAGTAAATAATATCGATTAGTATCATAATTAGTATTGTTGGAAAGATCTTTAGATCTAGTTTTTTAACAAATTTATTTGGAGATATAAACATTATACGTATTTTCTACAAATTGAGTCAAACTTGTGGCACGAACACCCAAAACGTCATCCTTTTTTGGGACGAAGAGAGTATATACAAACTCAAGTAGTACTTCCTCTGTTTCAAATTATAGTTCGTTTGAACTTTTTGATCTTAAATTTGACAGTTCGTTTTATTAAAAAATTATAAACTTAATCAAGTTTAAGTTATTCTTAAAGAAATTTTATTATTACTAAAGCAAGGCACAACCAAAAAATATAATATTTTGTACAGTTTTTTAATAAGATGAGTAGTAAAACTTATAGAATTAATTTAAAACTTAAGTCAGTAATCTTGTATAGAACTCCGGTTCTGTCATCCTTTTTCCGACCCGGCCTCCTTTCATGAATCGTCCCACAGATCACAACCTCCAATAGTCCAATCCGATTCGAATCCGTGGTGCGAGGGCCTTGGGGGAGGGGCGTAGGAGGTCCATAAAAAACGAACCGGCCGGGCCGCCGGAGACTGGCCGACGAGGGACCTCCGGTTATCTTGTTTCTTGTTTGCAAACAAATCAACAACGAATCGAAAGATCTGTTGGAGATCCATGGAGGCAGCAGCAGCAGGTTCAGGGGCCGCCGCAGCGCGGGGCCGGGGCTTGTTGCCGTGCGGCCATCCTCGTCCTTTGGCTGCAGCACCGCCGCCACGCAGCAGCTCGGCGCCGCCTCGGCCTCGGCGCCGGCAGGATTGGAGCCCGCGGGAGCAGAGGGCGGCGGATGCGTTCACCCGGGCGCTGCTCGACTGCGTGCACGCGTACATGGCCCTGACGGAAGAAGAGATACAGGAGGAGTACCGCCGTGCGGGGAAGCTCCATAGGTACGACGACGACCCGGCCAACGACGAGCTGGGAAAGCGCATCGCCAGGGTCATCAAGATGTACCCGCCACCTCCGGGCCTCTTCGCCGACCCTGACAGCTACCTCAAGCTCCTCGAGGACGACGACGAGATCGATCAGTCGCCGGAATAAGTCTAACAGCTTCTTCGAGTTAAGAAATATCTGCAGCTAGCAATTCATTCATCCGTCCTCGTGGAGATGATGTTAGTTTCCGTGATGAAAAGAGAGATTATATGTGTTTGTTCTCCTGTTTTTATAATCAAATCATGTCGTGGTAGTTTACATACCAGTGCGCTTGTTGTCCACATTACAGTTTCCATACCAACAGATCAGGACGTATAACGGTATATACGTATGTAAAGCAATAAATTTGCTGCCAACTGGGCATGTACACCGCCCTCTGATGCAGATGCCCATCCATCGAGCGACTCAAGGGGCGCAGTTGATTGTTTCAAAAGCTTTGTGGATGTAGTACAGTTTAAGGAAGAGTGGATCCGACATATGACATCTAGAATGTCAAAACAATAAAACTTTGACAAGACAATACCAAAGTGTTTAGGTGCGGTGCCAACCTGTTTGCAAACACAATTGGAAAAGATCTTCGCTATGCTCTGAATTAAGCAGCTATCAGTCGATAGTCCACCACCTTTATTGCATCTTCCTTCTTGGGCAAAAGAATATTGTTCACCATGTTTAGCAACTCTAGGCTACTCCAGTTCAAGTTTTATATAACTGAGTGGATAACCACAAGTTGTTTTTGACAATTTCGTCGGATTCTATGAAGAAGGTTCTAGTAAACCCATCTGTTCCTGGTCCTGGTGCTTTGTCCATAGCCATGAGCCAAATGGTATATTTAATCTCCTCTTATGTGAAAGGGTAATCTCCTCTTATGTGAAAGGGGTCTCAAGTGAGCAGATGTTATTGGGTGTAGGTGTTAGTTCTTGTTTGACAAGATCCCCCAAGTACTGTTGAAAGTGTGTTTGTATTGCTTCTGTTTTAGCTTTTTGCGAGAAGACCAGACCGCCTTCAGTGGGAAAACACTGCATTGAAGTTTTCCCTTCTTCTAAGGTTGGTCTCGATTTGTAAGAATTTTGTGTTCGCATCTCCAAAGCGGACCTGTGTGTTGAGTGTTGCTTCAGTCGTGCCTTTTCAATTTGTACTAATTAATTCATTCAAGGTAAACGTGCCTTTAGCCTTTTCCAAAACTGGAAATTCATCTGAGGTCAATTGCCTACTTCCTTGTGCTGAATCAAACTGTAGGATTGGTGCTGACGTCCTTTACCATTGACAATTGTAGCCGTGTGTAGCCAATCTTTGTTCTGCGCCATTTCTTTGAAGCTTTTGCCATTCGGGACAGCTTTATGTGCAGACGCGTCAGAGCCATTTGAGTTCACAGGGTTTATTCCAAGTCTCTTTTGCACCGTCGCAAGGTTGCACCGTCGTCTCCTGGAATGGAACCCCTCCATGGCTCCATGTGAATCCAGAACTTCTCAAAATGGAAAGAGTTCTTGCCCGCCTGCACTGCAGACTGCCGACTGCAGTAGTACACGCACGCCCGGGGCGGAAGCGATTTCTGCCCTGCTCGACCGCGGTGCGGTCCTGCTCCCACGCCTTTAGGCGCAGGGTCCGTGTCCGTCTGCTGCAGGCCTGCCGAGAGTTGCTTGCGGCTTGGGCGGCAAAGGCACTGAGTCCATTGGCTTTGATCAATCGGGGCATGCAAATCATTTGGCAGAGTTCAACCCATACATGACCAAATGTTGAAATTGAAACGAATCAATTGGGCATGCAAATCATTTGGCAGAGTTCAACCTTCAACCCATGCATGTCCAAACATTGAAATTGAAACGAGTCAATTGGCATGAAAGTCATCTGGCAGAGTTAAACCCATGCATGACCAAGCGTTGAAAGTGTGAAACAAAGGCACACGAGCGCCCAGGTCAATAATCACTTGCGTTCGTTCACCAGTGGGTCTGTTCTGAGGAGCTAGACAGAGAGACGCAAAGTGTTTCCCCCTTGGGCGTCCAGACAACACAATGGTGTACAAAGCGCAGGCCTGAGACATCCAGGAACGTGGGCGTACGCCTGCAGCGCGCTGACTTTATACCTTGTTGATGAAGAATCACATAATGCTCCCTTGCTTGGTACCATCCTTCGAAGTTCCCTCTGAAGCTTTTCTTTCATCACTGTTTACTGCTGGTTGTAGCTGGCTCGGAAGAGTCGTCCTGATAAAGAAATTTGAGGTTAAAGAGAAACATTATGTCTGTGTAATGTGTGTAAGTAGGCTTACAGGGAGCTAACAAGGCAGTGAAACCGAAAATGAAAGCATTGGCACTCATCATCTCATCATTCTCATACTATGCCGATGATCAAATTGATCACAAACACAAGACAAACATCAGGCAAGGTAGGTGCTGCTCTTGCACTGTATCTGTATGTCTGTATGTAACAGTGACCTCAGGTTAATCCTCTGGGCATATTCGTTGGTGAGAGAAAAAAAAATAACAGAAATAGTTCCACAAGCACACCAGCAAATGGATAAAAATCCAGGTATCTGAGGAAAACTGAATGATTTGATAATCAACTGATGGGCAGGGCAGTGAGCATCCCTCAGTCCACAAAAGAATGCAATTCTTGTATTTTTTTATGAGTCTAATAGTTTGAAATTTGACTAAAGTTATATAAAAAAATACTAACGTTGATGATACAAAATAAGTGCCATTTGACTAATTGTAGAATATAGTGTCGTAGTCAACTTTATTGAAGATGCAAATGTAATACAATTCATTACAGACTTGATCAAACTTAAACTAGTTTGACCGACACAAACCCACAGTCACATTCTTTTGTGGATGGAGGGTCTAACATATAGCTTCAGGCATCAAATTAAAGCTTGAAATTTCGTACTACTACGTTATACGACAACTGTTTATTGCCATCTAACATGGAGACAAGTCCTTTTGCCTCAAATTTCGCTCGGTCAATAATAAGGTAGATTAAACTTGGAAGTATTGCCAGCAGAGGTGGTCTTGCCAATGGAGCTGCATTGGTTCACCAGCACAAACTAAAAATTGACCACCTTCCACCATCTCACCATCTGTTTCTGGACAAGTTCTCTCCGTTCAAATTAAAAATGCTGTACCCGTTTTACAAAGGAAACTATGATTGGATAGACAAACCACTTTGAGATTTTTCTCTGCTCGCTTGGGTGGGGTCACCAACTAGACCAACTACTAGAGGGCTTCCACATTGATGCAACTGTGACTTAAGCAAAACAAGTTTCTCACAAAAGTTTCACATGTTGAGAGAGAGAGAGAGAGATATATTACCTCCTTGCAGTAATAGTGGGCACACTCTCCTCCCTTATCACCTCCAGATACTTCACCCTCCCAGACAACCTCAGTAGCTGGAAAAGATTATAAGCAAATTTCAAGAACTAGAATCATGCTGCCAAATCAGAAAACAGATGTGGTAGCAAGCAAAGGGATACCCAGATAAGTAATATCAAGAATTATCGAAGTGCCTCTTCTCGACAGGAGTTTCACTTGGTCTAACAAGCGTAGCAGCCCAACTCTTGAGCGTTTGGATCGTGTTTTCATTAATCTGGATTGGGATGGCTCACTACCTAGCACCACTCTCTCATCCCTCACCAGATCCACCTCAGACCATGTCCCTCTAAAAATTGAGATCGCCACCACCATCCCTAAGTCCCCGGTTTTTCGGTTTGAAAACTACTGGACCCGTGCCCATGGCTTCCTGAACACTGTTGTTGACGCTTGGACCAATGGTCAGACGAGAAGCAGTGACACGTCCGCTATTCTTGCTGCCAAGCTCAAAGCAACTAGGGCCAGCCTGAAAGCCTGGGTACGCACCAAGCCGAACCTGTCCCAACAAGAGACTGACTGTCGTATTGTCATCAATATACTTGATCGTGTTGAGGAATCTAGGGCTCTCTCTACCCCCGAGCAAAATCTTCGTGCCCTTATTGTCAGCATACTCGGCAGGGCTACCCAGTCTAAGCTTGTGCTTTGGAGGCAACGCAGCAAGGTGAGGGCTGCACTCCAGGGAGATGAGAACACTCGTTACTTCCACACTTGCGCCAATCAGCGTCACCGCCGCAACAAAATTCAAGTCATTGAGCATGAAAACTGTGAACTCCACAATCATGATCAAAAAGCGATGGTTCTCCATTCTTTCTACACCCAGCTCCTTGGTACCCCACATCCCACTAGTTGGTCCTTCAGCATTGAAGACCTGTATAATAACGATCACCTTCCCCTTGATCACCTCGCTGCTCCTTTCGAACCTGATGAGATTTACCACGCCATCCAACATATGCATGCCAACGCTAGTCCTGGGCCAGACGGCTTTGGCTCCTTATTCTATAAATCCACCTGGCCCATCACCTCTCCTGCCCTCTTCTCACTCTTTGACTCTTTCCACTCCCTCGACTCCGACATTGCAAGGCTGAATCGCTCCTACCTTGTTCTCCTTCCAAAGAAAGATGCTGCCCGAAAGCCTCCTGATTTTAGGCCGATAGCTCTGCAAAACACCACCATCAAAGCAATCTCTAAGGTTCTCACAGCTCGGCTGCAACCCCACATCCCGGATCTTGTTGGTAGTGATCAATCTGGTTTTGTTTTGGGTCGCTGCATTGCGGACAACTTTGTCTATGCTGCTGACATCCTTAGCTGCTGCTACCGTCGCAATGCCCCAACAATCATTCTCAAACTCGACTTCCACAAAGCTTTTGACTGCGTGAACTGGAACAGCCTTGACCGCATTCTCAGGTGTCGTGGTTTCCCTGACAAATGGTGTAAATGGATTCAAAAGCTTCTAAACACTGGGAAGACCGCTGTCCTTCTTAACAATGTGCCTGGCAGATGGATTGATTGTAAAAATGGCCTCCGGCAAGGTGACCCCCTCTCCCCCTATCTCTTTATTATTGTTGCTGATCTTCTCCGTCGTCTCCTTCATCATCACGCCCTGTCCAATTCCATCGAGCACCCTTTAGTCCCGGGCACCCCATGCCCAATTCTCCAGTACGCCGACGACACTCTCATCTTCCTGAGGAGTTCGACTGATGCTGTTGTGCAGACCAAATACATTCTTAAAATCTTCGAGGATGCCACTGGCCTCTCCATTAATTATCATAAAACTACTTTCCTTCCGGTTGGCATTCCTCATGAAAATGCTCTTGCTCTGGCTACTACCTTTGGGACTACGGTCTCCACCTTTCCCCAACCTTACCTTGGTCTCCCCTTATCTCCCCATAAGATTTCTGTGTCTGACTGCCTTCCTTTGCTTTCCTCCATTGACAAGCACCTTGCCGGCTGGCGCGCCTCCCTCCTTAACCGTGCCGGCCGTCTAACCCTCTCTTGCGCAGTCCTCAGCTCTGTTCCCCTTCACTTCATGTCGGCCATCAGCGTGCCCAAAACTGTTATCAAGGCGATTGACCGACGACGTAGGGCCTTCTTCTGGACTGGTGAGGACACTTGCCATGGTTCCAAATGCCTCGTGGCCTGGGATGATGTTCAGGCCAGCAAAACTGATGGGGGCCTTGGCGTCAAAGACCTCCACCTTCAAAACAGATGTCTCCTCATGAAATTTGTTGACAAACTCTTCTCAGGTGAACCGATTGCTTGGAAAGATTGGCTACTCAGTGATGCCACCCCCTTTGACTCTCACATTGGTTCAAGTCATAGCTACTTATGGCGCATTATTGGTGAGGAGCTCAACACCTATCGCTCCATGACTTGTGTCTCCATCCGTGATGGCTCCTCAACCTCCTTCTGGTTTGATCATTGGCTGCCCGATGGCCCCCTCTGCTCTGCTTTTGCTGCTCTTTTTTCTCATACTCTTAGGCCTAATGTCTCGGTTCAGTATGTTTTCCAAAATGGGTTTGATCTGAGTCTAAGGCCACGACTAACAACTGCAGCAACCGCCGAGTGTGCTAGGCTGCTCTCTTCTTTGCAGGGTGTTACTCTCAGCTCGGGCTCAGACGTTCGGTCGCTGAGAACTACACAGAAGGCTTTTACCACGCGAAATGCATATGCAGCTCTGGATCGGAGACGGGAGACGCCTGATCCTCATGGACGCCAGATCTGGAAGACCAGAGTGCCAAACAAAGTTAAAGTGTTTGCTTGGCTATATTTCAGGGATAGGCTTAGCACGCGTGCTAATCTGCATGCCAAGCATGTCCTAGACGACAGGGCTTGCCAGAGATGCCCAGGAGGGGTCGAAGACAGGCGGCACACTTTCTTCAATTGCCCCCTCAGTGCTGGTGTCTGGGGGCGGCTGGGCTTCGGAGCTATGGCGGCTCTCTCTGATGAGGACATCTGGAACTTTACACCTCCACCAAATCTAAAAGGAAAGCTCTGGCCTTTTGTTCTTCTCACAATTCTTTGGAGGCTCTGGGATGCAAGGAATGGAACGATTTTCAGGAACGAGTGCAACAACAGCCGACTGGTGGTGTCTCGTGTGTGTGATGATCTTGTACTTTGGAAAAAGCGGCTTCCCCGCGATCTTGTAAGCAGTCTTGATGACTGGCGTTCATTTATGCTCTCTTGTAACTCTGTGATAATTTCCAGCTCGCTGGACGGATATTAATTAATATGACTTCAGGTGGGGAAGCTCTCCCCCCCGTTTGTTTTCAAAAAAACAAATCATTGGCACCTATTTAAGAAAAGTAGATCTTCTAAAAAAAATGTTCAACAACACTTGACTGTATCGCACTAAATTCATTCTTTTTTCCCTGGAGAGTGAATTGTTGGTACCTGTATCTTCTAAGGAACAGAGATATTCCAGGACATTACTCAGATGGTTAACTTCCCTCTCTAATTTCTCTTGAGTTGATCGGTCAATTGCATCATCCATCTTCTCTTGCACTTTTGCTATGTTAACTCTGAGCTTGGAGATCTCACATTTGTTGCAGTAAGACGTCGTTTCTTTGATATCCTGCCGAAACAATAAGTAAATGTAGTAAACCAGACCACAAAGGCACATAGATGGAAGAAAAAGCTGTCACAGTTCTAATTAAAAGAAAAAAGTTACAGGAAAAACCTCTTTCACAGGAACACGTTCTCTGTAAGCTTTTCTTCTGGAGATACTTCCACCCTACCCTTGAAAACCTGCGGCAAGAATAATACAATGTCACATGTATTAGTAAGCATAGTAATAATTTCGAAGTATATAATAGTCTCATAAAGAAAAAAATATACTTTATGTCTGATAGGGGTCCTCTGTTCCTTGGGCGGTGTATGACCCACAACTCTGAACAGGCATTATTATGGATACATGGATAGAATGGAAAGGGCAAAGAAGGTATGAAATACCTGTGTTGTGGACATCTTCATTTCCCAGAACTCAATGTGCTCGAGCAATAAGTTCAGCATAAAAGAAGTCTCAGTGTAATCTTTATCTCTCTCAGTAGACTTATGTCATTTGTTGCCTGGTTAAACGCTTCAAGAGCTAGCTTATGGGCCCTGAAGAATTTGATGCAAATTCAAAATGATCTGATTTCTAGTAGCTACAGGACAATAACAAGCAAAAAATTAGTACTATCATACCTTTGTGGCAATCGCATGACCTCAGACAAGAGGAGACCCGTATTGAGGTCAAGTGCAAGCTTAAGCGCATCACAATTGTGGAGACTTGCCTTCGCAATATCAGATGCCAACTATGGGTAATGGGTAAATTTATAAGAAAAAGAACTTATCAAATACAGAACAAGTATAAAACAGTAATGTAATTGGATGTATCGGATACAAGTTCTGGGAATGGGCAGCATACCTCATATGCACTCAGTGATTTATCACAGAAACTTTTGATTTCACATTCTTCTGACAGAGAAGCCAGAAGTCTGAAGCCATCTCCTTTCCTAGAATGAAGAACAAGAACATTAATCAGATGATGGTATGACTTAAACAGCTAAATATAAGAAAGGGATATGAGTGCATCACATCTTGTTTAGCAAGATCCAGCTCCTAGGAACGAGTGAGTGTGGCAGAAGATGATTGTCTATCAGTTCCAGCATATTGTAGCACAACATGATGAGCTCATCCTTAACCTTCTGACAGTAGGCTCTAACAAACCTCACTGAAGTCAGATTTACCTTTCCCTTCTCTGTTCTTTCCACATGTTCCAGCCTACGTAGGGAGGCCCTCTTCCTACTTGCCACGTTCTGATAGGCAGTTGAGAACAGCTCTTTGCTTTCTTCAGTAAGCTGAACATCCATCAATGCAACAGAACACATAATCTCAAACATTTCTGCAGAAACATATTTATTAACTTATAAGCAATTCATAGTAACTGAGATGACAAGCATTAGATAATGGAATATGTGCTCTGAACCAAAGATCTGAACAGTAATCAACAAGAACATGACAGATACAAAATTCTCTAACAGTAGTATGGTGAAACAGACAGAATTCACACCAATTGCCGTAGCATGAAAATCACAAGACAATCGGGATCAGACCTCCTAGGCAAAACAGTTAAATTGCATTCAGTTTTTTTCATTTATTTTGTCATCCATAATCACAGTCTATAGTTTATTCCCTTTGAAGGATCACAAAAAATGAACCAATAACCTTCATCATTGAAACCATTGTATCTGCATCAAGATGGTACAAACTGAACCCATCCTCCTCCTCCAACCACCCACCACCCCCCCCCCTCCCTCCCTCCTCCTCCTCCTCCTCCTCCAAAACAATACTAGTTAAAAAGGCTGGGAGAATGTTGGCTGTGAAAAGGCTGAGAGCTAGCAGCCTCTGTGAACCCATGCAATTGTCAATGGCAATAATTTTAGCTCAAATCTCAGAGAATAATCCATGCAATCACTAATTATACAATCCAGGTAACGACAGCAAAAAAAAAAAGGAACTTCTATATAACCTACCAATTTACCTATATACATAAGATTTACAAGGGTTTAGAATAAAGTGGTTTAAAAGATGCCAAGAAACCAATAAACAATTAACCATAGATTGCGTGGGTTGTTTAGGAAGTCAGGAACTTCTATGGCACTTAGCACCAGTAACAATTTATACAATCATGTAACTAACATCTGCACAGATCTGCAGCTACCCAATGCCTGTGTAACCCTGTCTCCTAATCATCTCATGTGCATATATTTACAGAAGTGCCAAACAATCATAAAGCCAATCTGCTTATGAAACTAATGGAAACACTGTTTCTTCTACCATTACATATTTACATCGAAACGATGATCAAATGACCATCGGCCGAGGAATGAAACACACCAGGAACTTAGGTGGGCCACTCTTCTCATTGTCTCATATCCAGTAAATAAACTAATGGAAATGTCAAACGATTATACCACCATCGGCTTATAAAATTTACTGTTATAGCCTTACAGGGCAGAAAAAAATAAATTAAGTAACTAGGTAATTAGGTATGAAATTCATCAATCAACTAATTTCAGTGGGAAGTTGCTCAGGTGGACAAAAGGAGAACATCGATGACTGCAGGAAGCCGGTAATTAACCTAAAAGAGATTTGCAAAGAGTCACGTTATTAATGTGCCCAGTTTTGATCTGAACCACGAAAAGAATGCGATCATCGGCAGGAAATTCTCGGTGACTTAGAATTACGTATCCACGAAACAGGAAACTAGGCCTATGGGATCAGCTAACCCCACAAATCAAATCTATGAGCATCGGCTCAGTCCCACGGACCAATATCAGTATTGAGGCAATTAGAGAAGCTCAGAAACTTCCCAAATAGAGGCAGGGGCGCGCGCGGGAGGCCAAGCTGCAGCGGCCAACCCATCCCCCACACAAATCGATTCAAATGGATTCACAAGACATGAACAATCTCTGAATACAATGCCTTAGACCCTAGTGCTGCAAGCAAAGCGAGATTCAAACAAACTGCATTTCTATATGGTTCAGAAACAGACGCACGTACTAGTGCACTACAAGTTCAAATGTGCCATAAAGGTTGCAAAACCCCACTGAGACCGTACCGCAGTCCTTGCGCCAATCGCAACGAAGCCAAACCGACGGAATCCAAACCCCAAGCCGCGCCGCGCAAGCAACAAGAGCTGAGCAAACAAAACGAAACCGCAGCGGAATCTGAACCAAGCCGCGCAAGCAACAAGCGGAGCAAACATAGCAAAACCGCAGCGGAATCCTAACTCCAAGCCGCGCAAGCAGCAAGCGGAGCACACACAACCAAATCGCAGCGGAATCCGAACTCCAAGCCGTGCAAGCAACAATCGGAGCGCACATAACCAAATCGCAGCGGAATCCGAACCCCAGGCCGCTCAAGCAACAAGCGGAGCAAACATAACCAAATCGCAGCGGAATCCGAACCCCAGGCCGCTCAAGCAAAAAGCGGAGCAAATATAACCAGACCGCAACAGCGAAATGGACCGGATACGACATGCACAGCCAGAACACAGGAGAACGAACGGGAAGGAGGGGAGAACGGGATCATCACGTACCCTCGTAGCGGCCCGCCATCTGCGCGAGCTTCGCCCGGTAGACTAACTCCGACTCCATGTTCGCGGAGGCCCGTCGCGGAGTTGCTTTTGAGTGGGTTGTTAGTTGATCGAGAGCGAAAAATGCGGAGGCAGAGAGACGAGGCAGAGTGGAAGAAGACGATGGCCTGGAGCGGGTGGTGTTTGTAGCGGGAGCGGGAGGCTCCTCCCGTCAGATTGGAGGCTGTTTGCCCGCACCGTGGGACCGAGCGTCAGGAGGCTGTTTGTTTTTTCACGAGTTATTATGCCTTATTAATACCACGGATGTATTCTGCTAGTTTAAAATACTATTTGGATTTTTTTCTCTAAAATGATTAAATATTTCGAATTTAATTCTTGATTTTTATACCTTAATACAGCATGTAAAAAGGAACAATTAGGCCGATCACATTGTTTTAAATTATTTTTATTGTTATTTTTTAGAAAGCCTATTCACTAAGTTTTTTTTTCTAAATTAATTCGGGGGAGAACCTCACTTGGTCCATTGAACAAACATAGCTCTAATGCGAACTGGTCGTAGATGGTTGGTTAGGTCCCCCGTGGTGGAACCTACCCACCCGAGTTCAAGCCCTCAACTTGGCGCGCGGCGTCGTATTTTTTTGGAATTATTCCAGGATTTTTTTGGCGGTAAGTGACGTTCCTTCCAGGATTTTTTGGCGGTAAGTGACGTTCCGTCGACAACGAGGCGCCTCGCGGTGACTTTGGGAATCGGGAATCTCTGGATCTCTTTGTGTGTGTGTGTGTGTGGGTGGGGTGGGGGGGGCTTGTACTGTGTAATTCTCAAAAAAAAATAGCTCTAATTTACAACATGGTTCACGGGAGACTGCTTTAGGTTGAGAGGATATGGTAGCTTTCGATTGAGAGATATCATAGAGTGGAATGGTTTTGTCTCAAAACAACCTTATTTTCTATTTTTTTAGAATACTTTATTTTCTATTTCTATATCTATACCTGTCTTTTTTTCGTCTGGCCCATTCAAATCCAGCCTAAGTTCACTCGCTCTTAACTCACTCAATGGCCCAATCCGCCCATTCATTCAGGCCTCTCCTTCTTTTCGTCCGGCCCAGCCCATTCACGCCGCTCAGCCCATTCGTGGGCCAGACGCCCGCCCGCCCTCCTCCCTTCTCCCCACCACACCACGGACAAGCCACCGCCGCCGCCGCCGCCGTTCTTCCACCCCCAACACCCCCACCTCTCCCCGGCCTCGCCTCCCTTCTCCCCACCACACCTCCATGGAGGCCCATGGCGCAGCAGCTCACGCGGCTGCTGGCAACGCCGGCAGCGACGGTAGCGATGGCGGCCGTGCCGCTCCCGGCGCTGGCTCCCCTGCCCCGTCCCGCCTGGCATCGCCGCTCCTCCCTCCCCTGCTCGTCACTTGCGACGGCGCGACGCGCCCGTCCCGCCGGGCCTCCTTCCGCGACGCCGACACCTCCTGGCGCGCCTCCGCCTCCGCCCGGTCGTCCTACGCGCCGGACGTCGTCTTCTTCGGCGCACAGTCAAGCACAGGTCAGAACGGATATCGGCCGGCCCGGAGGGATGGCCACGACTGCATTGGCTAGCTCGCTCGGTTGCGGGGCTGGCCGGCGGCGGCAGTGCTCGGAGGGACGTCCACGGCTGCAGGGGCTGGCTGGGCGGCGAGCTGTGCCTGGCACGGAATAAAGATCGTGCTCATCTGCTACTCTGGAGTCAGCAAGTCCTACAACCTCTCCCGATTCACCCGCAACGAGTTCTGCCTCGAGTCCAAGTCCACCATCGGCGTCGAGTTCTCCACCCGCATCCTCCAGGTAAACCCACTCCCTACCCTAGAGGTTCCAATCTCAGGTCCATCGCTCACTTTAATAATGAAATTTGCCCGATCTGATCCTATTCATGTCTTAATCGAATGTCAACTGATTATTGATTGAATCTCCACGTACTGTGTGGTGTTTGGTGTTTTAGGGTCTCGATAATCTGTTGACCGGTTTGCTTAGTTTTTTTCTAGATCTGTTAATTCAACTGGTAAACGATCAATTAACAGAAGGACCTTGCAGTTTAGTAGTTGATCGCAGATCAAGCGGAATATGTTTTAAAATTCATCTACAAAGTAAGGGAATATTTTATTTTTGGCAAGGGGGCTATGCCGATTTTTGATTGACACTGATAAGCTTCCCAATACATTCATTTTGAGTAGGAGGCGACACGTTTGAGTGGCAATATATATGTTATCCTTAGCCCGAGAGATAGCGAGTTTGATGGTGAAATCCATCATGGCAGGATCCAGCTACCTCGGATTATCCATTAATTCAAGCCACCGTCCTTCATGCTACTCATGGTACAGTATCTGTTTTCTAATTAGCCTCTGTTATCTCACTACCATGTTTGTGATCCATTGCTAAATTCACTATGTGCAGCCAAGTTGACGCTTTGAGATTCAGAAGAAGATTTGTTTGAGCATATCCAATTAGCACCCTGAGCACTGGCAGCCTTCATGGAGTGGTGAGTAACCTTTCGTCATTTGTTTATAAAATGACTGGTGAAGTGCTCTGTCAGGTTTGCTGAAGAACCCCTCTAATAAGTTGAAAGGCACCATTATTCATGGTCTGCTTTTATATGGTTTTGTGAGCTATACGTGCATTGTGCAAAATAAATTCCTTTTTATTTTGGTCTTTGAATTTTCATCAGGCAAGTACGCGCCTTATAGTTAGGCCTAAAGTAAATAGTTTCTTCATCTTAAGATGAATATATGAATAGTACTGAGTTGGGTACTGTGGTTGGTTTGCTTCTGAAAGTATGAAGCTTTGTAATGCTTTTTTGGTGGGCAGTTTTTATCACTGCCATTTGAGAGGCATCAGGTGTGAATATGTGCAACACTACAGTTCATATTACTCTTCCTTTGTCTTGTTTTTTTCTCTTTTCATGCATGCTTTGAACTCCCTTCTTGCATTGTCATTGTTGTGTTCACTGTTTTTTAGGGACATTCTAATAAACCATCCTGATGGTTGTTGATAATTTTCTTTGTATGTTTATGATACTAAAACAGACTCCCTTTGCCTGAGCGGTTGTTGAGACCATAATGTCCAACTCTCAGCCATATTTTGAACTCAATAATCTTGATTCTTAACTTCTGTTTGTTTGCTCCGATGTGTGCTCTCAGTACGTTGAAATGATTTCCTGTCAAAACTTAGCAAACTTAATTTCAGTTAAATGTGTATCTGTACAAATTCTGTAGAATATGAATAACATATCTCGATGTAGAAGGAACTTCTGTTGCCCATGAAGTAGATGAGAAGCTTAACATGAGCTTTCTTGATGATATCAAGCTCATGCTTGGTATGCTCATTCCTTAGTTTCTGTGTCACAAGTTACTTTTGTTATTACTCACTTCCTAAGTTTTAAATGAAACACATAACATGGTTTTTAAATGGAGTAATTAATTGTGCTTCTTTTTTTAATATTTGAAGTAGCTTCTTATGTGATCACACCACTAAATATGTAATCAGGAAAGGTTGAAGATGCTACCAGGCTACAGACACTGCTTTTTTCCAGATTGGGTGAATAAGGTAAAATGAATTCATAGGGCTTTCCATCTTTTTAAAATGTTTTTTAGTATTCATGTGAATTTCCTTTGTATTTTTTGAATAATTGTAGTCCTCTATGAAGTTTCTGAAACTTGACTGGAAAATAGAATATCTTGTCAGTAACGAGAAACTGAAGGATGGTGCATCTGCTATCCATCTTGCTCTTCCCTGTAATAATATGGCAACAAAGGCAAGTTCTTCCAGAGATTATCTGATCCTCCTGTAGCCAGTATGTCTCATACTTTCCCCCGTCTGTTTACTGTTCAATTCATCGCCGTACAAAATTACTGAATTGTGGCCAGTGTTTTGAAGCTTAAATGTGATTGCCTTACTTTGTTCTCTACTCTTTTTTTTGTACTATTCAATTCAGTAGGCTAAATTTCACCGTGCCAAATATCTTATGGTAACCATGATCACTTTTGTCAAGTGTTAATTTAGGTAGACCAAATGGCCATCCTGCGTATGGTTTTTTTACCTTTCTTCTTTCATAATACTTACTATGTCTCATACTTTCCTCCATCTGTTTACTGTTCAAATGATCTATGAACAAAATTACTCAATTGTGGCTACAATGTGTGTGATTTATGTACTACTGAATTGCAGGGGAGAGGAAGATGCAGGAGATAAGGTGTAGAATGGAGGCGACACTCATACTGGCACGATCGGCATAGCATATGCTGATACATGTTGGCGTGGTGATTTCTGGTTGTTGTTGTGTACTCACACCTCTACGGCGGACAGGGTGCATCTGAGGGTGCAGGAGGGACAAGCAGCTGCTATGCGTGCCTCCAGTGTGACGTAATCCCCCACTGGCTCGCCTCTGGCTGAGTCTCGTGAACGAATAATTGAATAATTTTGATTGTAGTTTAGATTTCGGATATTGTAAAGGGTGAATTGATGATACATATACTATTTGAAATTTTAAATCGGCCCACTCTAGCTGGAACTTGCAATCATGGTTGATGAATTGCTGCACTTCCTTTTTTTAAACGGACACTGCTTGTTATTGCCATACGTATAACTATATGGCATCTAATTGGAAACTGATCATATTGCAATATGTAATATGGTTCTTCCCGTAGCAACGCAGGGCTACTCTTTGTAACTGTTAATTTTACAAACTTTATCTTTTAAATTGTCACTTATTGGTACTCAATTTCGATCTAATTGTCCCGTAGCAACGCACGGGCACACTACCTAGTAGTTATTAAAGAAGGATGTGACTGATATGTTTTCTGTTTGGTTTAGACTAATAGATAGATAGGACCTATATACCAGTCTTCGTCCTTTTTCATTGACACATGGAACCTATTTGTCAGTTTTTTCTTTATATTTTTCCTCTTAACCTATTCGTTCATAGTATCCTAAACCGCATTCTCAAACTGGCTGAGCCTTCCATGTGGGACCAGCTTCTCGCAGGCAGCTCACTTCAGAATAAACATCACATTACGGCAGGCGTTACACTTTTACTATGTATCGTATCGCATGGGATAAATTGTTAAGCAAAATATTTTCATTGCGTAGTCAGTATTACTATATAATCTGTCTGCTTCATTGATCATTATTAACACGCAGCAACACCTACTGAGTGGAGTGGGGAGATTCAATGCACCATGATTGAGTTATAGATCAATTCTTAGTAGATGCAATCACATCTCAATGAAGAAATGCAGGTGTTAGTGAGTTCTACTCTATAGACCAACGATTTGTCTATTCCTGTTACTACGGAGCTCATCTCCATTGTGACCTCAATGCAGCATCCTGAAATGAAGTATGGGTACGGTTGGGAAACAAGCTCAGAGCATCACTTAACCTGTCCGTTATAGATTGCTTTCTTCCAACATGAACATAATCGGCTAGCTGCTAGCCCGATAATATATGTATGTATACTAAATTAGGAATGCAAAACCTCAATCCGGCTAATAAGGAGCCTTCCAAGTGGGCCCAGCTTCTCGCAGGCAGCTCACTTCAGAATAAACATTACATTACAATCTACTAGTACTTGCCAGATGCTACGAAACAGGTAAAGCTTCCCTCTCGGCAAGGCGATAAGCCGATAACCATACAACCTACTGTACTGTCCCAGAGGACAAGGGATATGATACACAACCTGACACGCTCAAACTGGCTCTCAGAACCATCACTTTCGTGCTGATAAAATCAGATCCCCCCTAAAGCTTCAGACGATGTTCGGCATAGGGCAACAAGGCTGGCAGCAGCATTACTTGCGCCTCTTGGCCCTTTTGCTCTCCAGCCTCTGCCGCGCCCGCTCAAACTCCTCTTCCGTGGGCTCTGAGCTGCTCGCCTTGGAGTCACACTTGGACATGATATTCGAGAGGATGGAGTCGAACTGGTTTTTCCGCTCAGCCCTGCGCTGTGAGATGGCCAGGATCAGATCATTCTCCTCAGTATTCTTCTTCTTCCTACCATGGGTTCAAAACAACAATCAGTTGGAAACAGCAAATTGTAGCAAAATGCAACACCGACAAATGATAAATTGTAGCAAAATACAACACCGACAAATGATAGGTGAGTGTTTGCGGGGGTGGGAAGCAAAAACTTACTTCACTCTCCTCTCTAATGGATTTGTTGGTGGCTCCATCTCTGAGATCTTTTTAGCCCATTTCTCATACGCCTTAGTTGACTTCAGCTCACCTGGTATTGAAAGGAATGGCAAGTGCTTTCAGAAACAGATATTTCAGTGAACAGGTTCAGTAGACAACTAAACATTCATAACTAGGGCACTTTGCTGGCAGTTCTGTATGAATGAAACTGAGTGAAATCTTTTCAAACACCAGTAACTGCAACCATGTGTTTACCTTCAGCAATTGCCTCATCAATTATATCCTTGAAGCGATGCGAGTCAAGCTTTGGTTCTGAACAAATCATTGAGCAGAAAAGCCTGGATAGAACAATGTCAATATAGAAATTAAAATAAGCCTGTTGGACCAATTTTACAGTTTACAACTTTCAGAATAAAGCAGCTATTGCTACAGTGATTAAGGGGGGAAGCAAAAGCTGCAGCTGCAGCCACTGTGTAGCAGCAGAAGCGAACAGAGAGATCAAAAATAAAAGTAAATTAAAGTTCAAAGGAATCACCTGTTCATGTTGCCCTTATATCTTGTGTAGAGTTCCTTCAAGTCCTTTTTCTCAGAATCTGACCCTCTGTATTTAGCTTCAAATTCTTCAATGTCAGCCTCGGTGACCTGGGAAAAAAAATATTAAAATAAACTTAGTACTTTGATGTACAATAATATACCTCTGTTTCTAAAATAATGTCATTCTGGCTATATATGTGAACAAGACCCAGAATGACATTCTTTTAGAAACAGAGCCACAGAGGTAGTATTATGCCAAAGCAGGGTTTTCCCTATTGTATTTCCCTAAAAAAATATTGTTGTAAATTAATAGCCAGCATTAGCCTGAAATTGACATACAAGCAAACATACCTTCTTGTACATTGTTCTGAAGTACTCCTGAAGATTGTCTGCAGCTGCTCCCACCAGTGCCTAAGATGAAAAGGAAGATTCAGAAAAATATTGCTCGAATCTGAAAGGTAGAACTGGAGTGCTATAAATGAGGTGCGCACATCATCATCAGTGATGCCAGTCTCATCATATAAAAGCTCTTTTCTCTGCATCACCAAGAATGGATATAACCTTCTGCAGCTGCTGAAACTTCTCTTTGGCTTCCTGGCAACACATAACATTATATTTGAGATACATTGCACTAAAAGACTGTAGAAAAACATTCATGCTTTATGGTTGAGATCCTACCTCATCCCCAGGATTCTTATCTGGGTGGAGGCGCAGAGCCAATTTGTGATATGCCTTCTTTATTTCTTGTTGTGACGCAGTCTTCTCAACTCCCAGGATCTTCAAATGGTGAAAGAAAAATAAACAAGACATTAAATTACTAAATTGTGATCAAGAAAGAGAACCTGAAAGTCATTCATGACAACACATTTTGAACAGTTCAGACTTTTATCTCATATGCTGTTATTTACATAACCTGTTTGAGAGTACACCTTAAACAAGGAAACAAAAGAATTTCCAGCAATTAAGAGTTGTTCCAGACCTTTCCACAACTATATTTAACACTATCATATTTTTTAACCAGACTTTCAATGTTTCATTTATGTGCGATCAAAGTAGTGAGCAACACTCACTATAGTTCTGCAGTGACAGCATAGGCCAAAGAAAAACTTGAATGGATGCCACGTGATTTAGCTTTAAGGCAAAGATGCAACCAAAAAACACAGCGCTGCCAAAGAATGTCATTCTGGGTCTTGTTATTATTTATTAACATAAAATGGTAATCATCACTGATTCACTATATCAGCATTGGAATATAGTAATCCAAGAACAGTGATCTGTACACATTTAGGCATATAATCATTTAACAATTCTGAAACTTATTTTAGCAATTGTTGAGCAAATAAACAAATAAACCAGGACATGTTCTTTCACCCAAAGCAGGATACCAGATACAGGTTCAGGACAAACTCCAACCAAGGCATGACAAAATTGATAGGATGCAAACGAAAATTCAGTGATCAAACATATTAATTCTCTTCTGACACTCCTATTATCCTATAGCTCCCCTAGACATGAATGTGATCTGTAAATTATCATTCAATGACTTTGCTGAATCCAGAATGCTCGGCATGACTTTGCTGAATCCAGAATGCTCGGCCTTTAGTCACAATTGTAGGATTTATTCATTTCAATTTAGCAGACACAATTGTAGGGTTCGATTCATTCACATATCGAAATGGCATCCGACAGAATCAGGAAACATATGTACCACATCAAGTGTGCAACCAACTGCGTCTGAGAAAAAAATAAAAAAGTAAAAGCAAGCATATCAACATTTTGCAATTCGCAAACGCTACTGCCCACCACAAGCAGATCCGAAGGACATCATCCACCTAATTCACGAGCAATCATCATAACCCAAACACTAACACCAAACAAAACTAATCCGGAGCCATCTAACCGGACAAGCAAAAGGGGCAAGCGCTCGCCCTCGAACCCTACACCTCCCGCCTGCACACGATTCGAGCGCCGCACCGCACCCAACCCCAGCCCAGCACGCAACCTTCCGCCTCGCACTTTGGCCGTGATCCCAGATAGGGTTTCGGAGGCGCCTTACCTCGTAGAGGCTCGTGCCCGCAGTGGCGGCAGGGCGCGGCGGCGGCGGCGGCCCTCTCATCCTCGCTGCCGTCGGCGTCGGCGTCGGCGTCGGAGTCGCGCGAAACCCTAGCCTTGCGGCCCTTGCGACCCATTTGAACAGGGGAAGCGGTGATGGACTGGTGGTGGTGGTGGGGACTGCAGAGGAGGAACGAAGAAGGTCTGGGGCGATTGGGATTTTATACAGGGGAAGGAAAGCGGCGGGAGCAAGCGGAAAAATTTCCCGCCCTTTTTGAGGGTGCCGCGCCGGGAAGCAAAGGCGGCGTTTCGTCGAATCGCCATGGGCACTCATCTTCTCCAGGGCAGAGGACGGGAGGAGCCACTAGAAAAGCCAAAATATTTTTCCATTTGGAACGAAAATAGTAGTAGTACGTAACTTACAATACTTTTTGTTGAATGAAGTTGTCAAATGGCAAAGCCAAAATGACGGATGTTTATTCCTGATGAACAGTAAGGTATATACATGTGACAGTTGTATGTGTCAGTGACACATACACCAAATGGTGTCTGTTGGTGCCCAAAGGGCCTAAACGGTTATGTCTACTAATGACGTAATTAGCACATGCTAATTACAGGATTACAATAATTGATCACTAATTAATATTTATCCTAAATATTCTTAACACTCCCCCTTGATCAATTGATGTTGTGTAGGTACCATTTCTTGTTCATCTGTATACGTCTTGAAACTTTGGAAAAACCACGTGGGAAAAATCCAAAGTATATCTATATACCAGGCAAAACTCCTTAAAAACCCAGTGGAAAAAATAAGGAGAAAAACCATGATATATATTTCTCCAATGTTAATAGACCCTTTAGGTGTCCCTAAAGACATAGTCTAAAACAATTTTGATCAATGATCAAATATGCCATAATTATCTTCGAAAAACCTCTATGAGGAAAAATAGATAATATGGCGTTTACTATGTGTTACCATTACCTCGTTAAAAACTTTATATGAGAAAACTCTAGTAGAGTAAAACTCATATAAGAAAAGAGTATAATGTGTAATTGGAGCGAGGTTCTATTCAGAAAAGATTCTCCCTCTGATTCTTGCAAATCTTTAAGCCTTCTCATACCTATTCCCTCGACACATTTATGAAATGCGGAGTATGGTAGAGATTTTGTGAATAAATCCGCTAGATTATCACAAGATTTAGTCTGCAAGATTTCAATTTCTCCATTCTTTTGGAGCTCATGGGGGTAGAATAATTTTGGAATAATATGTTTAGTCATATTACTCTTAATATAACCTGATTCCATTTGAGTAACACATGCCGAATTATCCTCAAAGATAATAGTCGGTGTCTCAAGTGCACCAATACCACATGATCGAGTTATATGGTTTACCACTCTGCGAAGCCATACGCATTCGCGTGATGCTTCATATAAAGCAATTATTTCAGAGTGATTGGTGGAAGTAGAGACTAATGTCTGCTTTGCAGACTTTCAAGATATTGTTGTTCCACCTTGCAAGAATACAAAGCCAGTTTGTGATCTGCCATTATGGGGATCCGATAAATAACCAGCATCTGTATATCCTAACAAAATTGGATCTTGATTTCTGCTATAGAATAATCCAAGATCTCTAGTACTGTTGAGATACCTCATAACTGTCTTAACTCCTACCCAATGACGTTTGGTAGGAGAAGCACTATGTCTTACTAGCAAATTAACTGCGAATGCAATATCCGGCCAGGTGCTATTTGCAAGATACATAAGTGCTCCAACGGCACTAAGATATGGGAAATGTGGTCCCAAAATCTTTTCTCCTTTCTCCCGTGGTCTAAAAGGATCCTTATCTACATCTAAGGATCTCACTACCATGGAGGTTTTTGTTGGATATGACTTGTCCATATTGAATTTCTCCAATACCTTTTGGACATAGGCGACTTGGTATATAAATATACGAGAATCAAAATGCTCAAGTTATAAACCCAAGCAAAATTTGGTTTGACCCAAATCTTTCATTTCAAACTCCGTCTTTAAATGATGACGTGCTTCATTAATATCGGATTCATTGCCAGTGATATTGAGGTCATCAACGTATCCGATACAATACAAAATCCTGTTGATGATTTTTAATGAAGACACATGGGCCGGTCATCATTATTTATGTATCCCTTCAACTTAAGGAATTCACTTAACCGATTGTACCACATTCGGCCCGACCTTTAAGCCATATAATGACTTACGCAACTTGACGCAATACATGTTGCGATTTGCCTTAGGTGCAGTATACGACGATTCCATCGGGGAACTTTCATGTATATCTCGAGTCCAATGACCCATACAAGTATGCGGTCACTACGTCCATCAACTGCATAGATAGACGATTTTGTACTGCCAGGGATATTAAGTATCGGAATGTTATTCCGCTCATTACCGGAGAGTAAGTTTCGTTGAAATCAACGCCAGGTCTTTGCGTAAAACCTTGTGCCACTAGCCTTGCTTTATATTTCACCACTTCGTTGTTTTCATTCCTTTTACGGACGAAAACCCATTTGTATCCACAGGGGAAGATACTAGGAGGTGTTGGCATTACGGTAGAAAACACCTTCCTTTTTATGAAGCGAGGCGATCTACGTTTCAATTGCTACCTTCCATTTATCCCAGTCAGAGCGCTTCTTGCACTCAGCCATAGACTTAGGATCTGAATCAATCAGAAGGATATTTGCAATTTCTTCAGAGAAATAACAGTCGACTATTATGGACTTACGACGGTCTCTACGAAATTTATGGCAATTTCGTCTACCCTTAAAGATTCATCATGACTTCCCGAAACGATGGATCCAGGGTCTTCCGATATTCCAGCCTCAGTGTTTATGCGCATGACTGAGCTGGATTGTGGATCACTTCTATCCACAGGACAATGTATGTCCTCTAGGTGTCTTTCAATCAAAGATTGAGTTGCATTTCCAGTCTTCTTATGCTTGCCAGCAATCACATCTTGCTTCTTGGAAGTGCTTCTCCCCCTCTTTTTACTAATAGGGGGTTGAGTGGTTTTATTAGGTACCTCCACTCGTTCGGGCACATTCCTTGCAGGATGGAGAGACTTTGTAACACCTTTATAATTAGAGAAAGCGTCTGGCAGATTGTTTGTAATATTTTGCAAATCAATAATTCTTTAAACTTGTAGTTCGGTTTACGTAGTACGTGGATCGAAAAATGAAATGTCGTCGACATTCCAATCAATTTCCTGGCATTCTTTTTGGTACAATTCTCCCCCTAATGCCGGGAAATGATCCTCATTAAAGATACAATCAGCGAACCGGGTTGTAAATAGATCCCCTGTCATAGGTTCTAAATACTTAATGATCGATGGAGATGAATATCCCACATAGATCCCCAGTTTCCTGTGAGGGCCCATCGATGTTCGCTGAGGTGGTGAGATGGGTACGTATACAGCGCACCCAAATTTACGCAAATGGGAAATACTCGGAGGATTCCCACGTACTAACTGCAATGGGGAGGTTTCATGATATGCAGTTGGTCGTAGTTGGATCAAATCAGCAGCGTGCAGAACTGCATGACCCCAACACGACGTAGATAATTTGCAATTCATCAACAAAGGTCTTGCAATGAGCTTGATTCTTTTAATCAACGATTCAGCCAAACCATTTTGTGTATGTACGTATGGAACTGAATGCTGAACCTAAATTCCCAATGCCATGCAATAATCATTAAAAGCATGAGATGAGAATTCAGCAGCATTGTCCATTCGGATTGATTGAATCCGGTGTTCAGGATAATGTGCCTTCAACTTAATAAGTTGGGCCATTATTTTAGCAAAGGCATGGTTGCGTGTCGATAGAAGACACACGTGAGACCATCTAGTAGATGCGTCTATCAATACCATGAAATACCCGAACGGCCCCGACAATGGTTGGATCGGACCACAAATATCTCCTTGAATTCTTTCAAGGAATTTGAGTGGTTCAGCTCTAATTTTAAGAGGTGACAGTCTTAAAATTAATTTCTCCGTGGCACAAGTAGTGCAACAAAAATCTTTATTTTGGGAAAATTTGGCATTTGCCATATCATGACCAATGGAATTGCGAATAATTTTCCGCATCATCCCTATTCCAGGATGCCCAAGTCGATCATGCCAATTGTGGAATGTGTCGACATCTTGGAAAATTATCTTATAAGCAACATGTTTTATGGGTTTTATGTATGTAAAGTACAATCCGGTTTGGAGTGAAGAAATCTTTTCACGCATCTGTTTGCCATATCCAAGAAGTTTAGTAATCGAAAGAAATTCCTCTTTATGGTCTATATATGTTTCAACATGTAGACCATTCTTCTGACGATATATCTCTAAAACTTAGTAGGGTGCAGTAGAGTCGGGGATACAACAAGGCATCCTCTAACGTAATCTGCGTACCCATTGGGAGAGTAATAGTGGCTCTACCTGAACCAACTATCAACGCATCGCGTCCAGCGATGGTCATAATATTTCCTTCTCTTTTCTGAAGAGTCTGAAAATATTTCATCTCTCTAAGTATAGAGTTTGTGGTACATGAGTCCACAAGGCATAATTCTTCCTCCGGTGGATTGAGTTCAACAGACATTTATATGTAAAGCAAATGTAAATGAAAACTCAAATACAACATATAGAACTTTACATACAAGATATATTGAATATTTAATACAAGAGTATGGTATGATAATATCTATGAGTTATACAATTTAACGATAATATAAACAACTTTGTACAACTCATAAGCACACTAAATAATTATTTAAACTATGTATGACTTAGACTATGTACAACAACAATCAAGTGTGATATCAAATTTGGACTGAGATTACTCTAAATCTCCAAATATATCTCCAGAACTAAAGTCTAGGAGTATGTTGTCCGTCGATGGAAGTTTCTCTTCAATATTAAGAGCTTTGTTGTTCACTGGTTTCTTTGGGGCCTGATGTGAACAACCTTCTTCCTTTGCAGCCTCAGATGCAAGATTGAAGTGTGCCTCATATCTTGTGTCTCCTGCTGCCTTGCTCTCTTTTAAAGACTTTTGGTATAAAGCAACCAAATGCTTAGGTGCACGGCAATTCTTGGCAAAATCACGAAAAAATCTCCACATCTATGACACTTCTTGTCATTTTTGGAGTTCGCATTGTCCTTGTTCCTCTTATTGGAATTAGGTCTTTGTCTACTGTTGTGTTTGCGCTTACCAAATTTGTTCTTTGGATTAGGTCCATTGAACTTCTTTTTATTCCTATTATCTTTCTGTACATTATGAACTTCAGGCAGAGGCGCCGTACCAACAGGGCGCTTATGATGATTCTTCATAAGAAGTTCATCATGTTTTTCTGCTTGAGTCAACGTATGAATGAGCTGGGAATAAGCTTGGTAATTATGAGCCCTGTATTGCTGTTGCAATACTCTATCGACAGGCTTATAGTAGAGAGAGTTTTCTCTATCTTATCGATTTAAAATCTTGGAGACGTAGATTATTCCATTCATGATTGGCCTCTGGCCAAATGAGTTCTTTTTTGCTGATCATATCTCTCTTTAAGAGCGAGCCATAATTCGCGAGGGTTTTCAATCATAAGGTATTCAGATTTAAGGTCCTTATGAATATAATACCGTAGCAAAGCCAAAGCAGTGTAGGTTTGCTTATCTTGCAGGGCAACCCCAGCTTGGGGTTACTGAATTGTAGCCAAAAGACTATGAGATGCAAGTGCAATCTTGATATCAGAAGCCCAGGTAGGGTAATTGCTACCATCTAACGCGAGTTCATCGAACTCCTTAGTAGCCATGATCCTACATGGACAATCCATGGGCTAATTAATTTACCATAGGGTAAATTAAAATCAACATGGTAATGTTGTAATACTAAATGCAATATTTTAAAGTTGATATCTTATCATAGTTTTGGAGTGTTGTAGGTAGTCACAAATTTGTGTAGACCGTACAACGAATCATCATAAATTTTAATAGACACAAGGTAAGATAGTCTCTAAGTCACAGACAAATAGTAGATCTTTATGGTAGGCAAATATATTGCTGCCTAAGCACGGTCTCTAGGCGGAGAATAATTCACAAGTGAATTAGACGCAGCCTTTGCTTAGGTCTCTACCATCTTGTGTAATAGTAAAATAATATGATGA
This sequence comes from Chrysopogon serrulatus, assembly GCA_015844335.1. NCBI lineage: Eukaryota > Viridiplantae > Streptophyta > Magnoliopsida > Poales > Poaceae > Chrysopogon > Chrysopogon serrulatus. The sequence continues at coordinate 45,830 of JADLZL010003253.1, read as the reverse complement.
AAAAATGGTAATCATCTCGTGGATGTAGACCATTGATAAGCAATCCAAAACCATTATTTTGGGTAAAAACACGGTGCAGGTAATCATCAAGTCTCGGTGAAACATGATGTAGACGTCTCAGGAATGGATGATTAAATCACTTTGCTATGGCATGGTCTTTAGGCGGGATAATTCACAAAGAATTAAACACGACCAATGCCATAGACTCCATCACCTTGTGTTATTTATCCAAAATAAACAAGATATTTATATTGCAATTTAAATTCTATAGTAATTAATGGTTGCTAATTCTATAGATGGCATAGTTAAATTACAACTAAGTCTACTATCTAATTTAACCTGTATGGGGTGCAAAAGTGTGGTTTGAGGCACCAGCATACCCCGAATTTAAGCAAACTTGGGTGCATGTAGTGCAAAAAGGGGTTTGGGGAGCACTAACATACATAATTCTATTATAAAATACAAGTATAATATTACATTGGTGCAAAACAGGGGTTTTTGGTGTACCAACAGAGCCCAAAATAATATATCAAAGTCACACATGTAATTAATATGTGGTGGAAAATTGATTGGGTGCACCACATATTCCCAAAATATAATAGAATCATATGAACCATTGCAAATAATATAAACAAACCACAATTATATTTACAATGACAAGTTACAAAGAGGTACAAAACAATTACAATCAATACAAGGCACTGATGTTCTTGCAGAAATTAAACTAGCAAATCTTATGCTAATCAACTTATACTACTGCTGATAGAAATAATAACGAAATTGAAATTCTAGGCACAAAACGAAAAATAAAATGAAAGCCTAGAGCAGCAAAGGAGCCCAAATAGGGGGGCGCGGCCTGGCCAGGCAGGCGCTCGCGGAATGAAGTTGTCAAATGGCAAAGCCAAAATGACGGATGTTTATTCCCTGATGAACAGTAATGTATATATACATGTGACAGTTTGTATGTGTCAGTGACACATACACAAAATGGTGTCTGTTGGTGCCCAAAGGGCCTAAACGGTTATGCCTACTAATGACGTAATTAGCACATGCTAATTATAGGATTACAATAATTGATCACTAATTAATATTTATCCTAAATATTCTTAACACTCCCCCTTGATCAATTGATCTTGTGTAGGCACCATTTCTTGTTCATCTGTGTACGTCTTGAAGCTTTGGAAAAACCCTGTGGGAAAAATCCAAAGTATATCTATATACCAGGCAAAACTCCTTAAAAACCCAGTGGGAAAAATAAGGAGAAAAACCATGATATATATTTCTCCAATGTTAATAGACCCTTTAGGTGTCCCTAAAGACATAGTCTAAAACAATTTTGATCAATGATCAAATATGCCATAATTATCTTCGAAAAACCTCTATGAGGAAAAATAGATAATATGACGTTTACTATGTGTTACCATTACCTCGTTAAAAACTTTATATGAGAAAACTCTAGTAGAGTAAAACTCATATAAGAAAAGAGTATAATGTGTAATTGGAGCAGGTTCTATTCAGAAAGATTCTCCCCCTGATTCTTGCAAATCTTTAAGCCTTCCCATACCTATTCCCTCGACACATTTATGAAATGCGGAGTATGGTAGAGATTTTGTGAATAAATCCACTAGATTATCACAAGATTTAGTCTGCAAGATTTCAATTTCTCCATTCTTTTGGAGCTCATGGGGGTAGAATAATTTTGGAATAATATGTTTAGTCATATTACTCTTAATATAACCTGATTCCATTTGAGTAACACATGCCGAATTATCCTCAAAGATAATAGTCGGTGTCTCAAGTGCACCAATACCACATGACTGAGTTATATGGTTTACCACTCTGCGAAGCCATACGCATTCGCGTGATGCTTCATATAAAGCAATTATTTCAGAGTGATTGGTGGAAGTAGAGACTAATGTCTGCTTTGCAGACTTCTAAGATATTGCTGTTCCACCTTGCAAGAATACAAAGCCAGTTTATGATCTGCCATTATGGGGATCCGATAAATAACCAGCATCTGTATATCCTAACAAAATTGGATCTTGATTTCTGCTATAGAATAATCCAAGATCTCTAGTACTGTTGAGATACCTCATAACTGTCTTAACTCCTACCCAATGACGTTTGGTAGGAGAAGCACTATGTCTTGCTAGCAAATTAACTGCGAATGCAATATCCGGCCGGGTGCTATTTGCAAGATACATAAGTGCTCCAACGGCACTAAGATATGGGAAATGTGGTCCCAAAATATTTTCTCCTTTCTCCCGTGGTCTAAAAGGATCCTTATCTACATCTAAGGATCTCACTACCATGGGGGTTTTTGTTGGATATGACTTGTCCATATTGAATTTCTCCAATACCTTTTGGACATAGGCAGCTTGGTATATAAATATACCAGAATCAAAATGCTCAAGTTGTAAACCCAAGCAAAATTTAGTTTGACCCAAGTCTTTCATTTCAAACTCCGTCTTTAAATGATGACGTGCTTCATTAATATCGGATTCATTGCCAATGATATTGAGGTCATCAACGTATACACCTTCCATTTATCCCAGTCCGAGCGCTTCTTGCACTCACCATAGACTTAGGATCCGAATCGGTCGGAAGGATATTTGCAATTTCTTCGAAGAAGTAACAATCGACTATTATGGACTTACGATTATAAGACTCTCCGGTCTCTACGAAAATTTATGGCAATTTCGTCTACCCTTAAAGATTCATCATGACTTCCCGAAACGATGGATCCGGGGTCTTCCGATGTTCCACCTCGGTGTTTATGCGCATGACCGAGCTGGATTGTGGATCACTTCTATCCACGGGACAATGTATGTCCTCTAGGTGTCTTTCAATCAAAGATTAAGTTGCATTTTCAATCTTCTTATGCTTGCCAGCAATCACATCTTGCTTCTTGGAAGTGCTTCTCCCCTCTTTTTACTAATAGGGGTTGAGTGGTTTTATTAGGTACCTCCACTCGTTCGGGCACATTCCTTGCAGGATGGAGAGACTTTGTAACACCTTTATAATTAGAGAAAGCGTCTCGCGGTTGTTTGCAATATTTTGCAAATCAATAATTCTTTAAACTTGTAGTTCGGTTTACGTAGTACGTGGATCGAAAAATGAAATGCCGGCATTCCAATCAATTTTCTCGCATTCTTTTTTTTGGTACAATTCTCTCCCTAATGCCGGAAAAATGATCCTCATTAAAGATACAATCAAAAAACCGGCTATAAATAGATCCCCATAGGTTCTAAATACTTAATGATCGACGGAGATGAATATCCCACATAGATCCCCGCTTTCTGTGAGGGCCCATCGATGTTCGGCTGAGGTGGTGAGATGGGTACGTATACAACACACCCAAATTTACGCAAATGGGAAATACTCGAGGATTCCCACGTACTAATCTGCAATGGGGAGGTTTCATGACATGCGCTTGGTCGTAGTTGGATCAAATCGCCAGTCGTGCGTAACTGCATGACCCCAACACGACGTAGGTAATTTGCAATTCATCAACAAAGGTCTTGCAATGAAACCTGAATTCCCAATGCCATGCAATAATCATTAAAAGCATGAGATGAGAATTCAGCAAAGATTGTCCATTCGATTGATTGAATCCGGTGTTCAGGATAATGTGCCTTCAACTTAATAAGTTGGGCCATTATTTTAGCAAAGGCATGGTGTTGGTATTTTTAACTGCACTCCATTTAAATAAGTTTTAAGTAGGATTATCTGCAAGCGCCTTGATATCATACCGGTGTCACATTTTACCCTGAGGTTTTAAATATCGTATCCACAGGAACAGTTGTGATAATAACAAAGTGTATAGACTTAACCCTACAATTAGGCATAGATCATATCAAGAAAAAGAGAAATAGCTAATGTACTCTAGTTCTCGACTACCGGTAAACTTTGTATAATATCGCCTTATCGGGCAAGTGACCCGAATAGGAGAAGAAACAGAGTAATCTACCTACCGACACCTATCAACCTGTCTGTCCTATCAACGGAAGTGGACTACGTGAGGATTCAACGCAGCTATAAAGTCACCTACGCGAGCTACCACTATCCGGCTAATCGGGGGACATCCACAAGTAAACCTAGCCTAGGCACCACGCCTACACTACGAAAATACTACTTCAACCAAGCAATTACCAAGATCAAAGTCCTCAATATGAGATGTGAACTAAAGAACGAATATAAACGATCGCTTACTTGAATCGAATAGTAAATACAAAAAGTACCTCGTAACGCAGCCCCCGGCGAGGAAGTCAATCCGTAAGAATACAGCCCACGAAGAAGCGCCGACATGCCGGAGCTCCTCCGCAATCTCTACTCCTCTACTCAATCTCTCTAATCTCTAAACAAGACTAGATCTAGAAGAACTAGTCTCTCCTAATTGCTACATCTAGATGAACTAGCTAGAACTAGATGAACTAGACTAGATCAACTAGAGGGACCCTAACCCTAATCTAATGAAGAATATGAAGCCTTGGGGTGTAGAATGCCTCTTGGGGGAGCCTTGGGCTTCATTATATAGGCCGAGATGGAGTAGGGGGCAAGGAACCGCCACGTCGGCGATCCGCGTCTTCATCTCATGTGCACCGCCGGATCAAACCGACCTCAAATCAACGTAGGGATGCTGCGATTGGACTCCACGCAACCGAGGGAGGAAGACTCCGTAAGGCGGCGGTGATCGGTGGAGTTAGGGGCGCCGGGCGGCCCAGAGTGGGGCCGGCCGCCCCACCTTATCTCCTCTCAAGGGCCCCCGCCGCCGCTTCGGTCTTCTAGACCCTTCCCCGAGTCCTCTAGCGATGTTGTTCCGACGTGGATCAATTTCGTGATAATTATGCATTGAAATCCTTCTTTTATCCTTTTCTCGAAAATCCCCGAAAATATAGAATATGCAAAACTCGTGGAATTTGTCGATAAAGCCCTAGACTAGTATGTTTTCATGTTCTCCTTCAGGTTTAAAGTGCTAGGAAAAAGTTGACGCTAAGGAGTGTCAACAATACCCCCAAGCTTACCTTTTTTTGCCAGTCCCTTGGCAAACAATCTAAATCTAGTTCTTAATAAACTTGGATCAGAATTGCTGTAATACTTTTATTTCTTTTAAGCTCACTTGCTTTTAAACATAAATTTTCCTTTGGTTTAGACAAAACTACTCTAACTTTCAAACTTACCCATTTTACCTTTAACTATGGAGCTTTACAGCTTGTGCATAAATCTTGAGCAATCGAAAGATAGAACAATCAAGTCAAGCACTATGTCTCAAATTCTTTACAAAGACCAATATTCCGTAGTTTTGTAAATTTTCGCAATAAAACTCGTAGCTTAATTGTATGACACCCTCAAGTCTCTCAATGTATGTGGTATTTATGGTTCTCTCTTGAGGCATTAATGATGTTATGCCTTTCCTACAACTAAGTATTTATAGTGGTGCTCATAGGAGTGGCAATAACAAGGATGAACATACTTGCAATTCATATATTGTAAAGTCAAACAATGGATCCATAGAGAATCAAGGCATTCAATCAAATCAAGATGTGCATGTGTGTGGCGTATGGTGGATAGGTGCATATATGGTATTTAGTGGCTAATCCTAATTCTACTTTTGCTCTTTAAAAATAATCTTCTTCCTTAGAACTCTTTTCGGGGAAAACATAGGCTATCTTTATTCTCTCTTCTTTTTTTTTTTTTTTTTTTTTTTTTTTTTTTTTTTAATTTGGGAGGCGGGCATCTATGTACCCATTGTTTTAATGCTTTGGGACACTTGTCCATCTTTTACTCCCCCTTTTTTTTTCACTCTTCTCTTTTTTTTTTTTTCAATACTTTTGCATAGCCACATGTATCCTTTGAATATAAATAATTGAAGAGATAATGATAAGAACTTAGAGCAATTAAACGGGGGGTTGTCCTATAGGGTCTATTTTTAGGTGTTTACTCCTAATGTAGGAGAGAAACATTTTTAAAGTGGATCTAGATGAAAAGTGGAAATGACTGCGCTTACTTCCTAGAGTAGGAGTAATGCATATGTGGGTGGAGTGCATAAGTGATCTTGATTTTAAAAGCATGACAAGACTCTCATAAGGTATATTCCAAAGGTTGACTAAACTCAATGTAAAGCAAGCAAAGATAAATGTGCAAAGGTTTTCCTAATTCTAAATGTATCATATATGGCTTTGGTAGGAATTTAGATTTTGTCATACAAGAGCTCATCATGTAAGATTTTAGGTTTTCAAAATAAATCTCCAGAACTTAGTAATGATAAGAATAAGATAAATAGTAGCTTAGACCTTCATGTATCATTGTCGATCAATTACCTAGACTTTAGCTCAAGCGTGTGCCTCCACAAATTTCAGGTTCAGAGTAAATTCTTATATCAAAGTAGTCATATCCAAACTCAGAGAATCCATGGTTAAAAACTAGGCACTTAAAAAAGAAATTTCAGTAGAGCAACTATTCATCATTTCCACTTTAAAAGATTAGAGAGAGAGAGTTCTTTAAACATACTTTAATTATTAAATCTAACACACACTATAGCTTACTAAAATAAAATTAATAGTAAAGACATACCTTAATCACGATGATAACGGGGTGCATCTCCCCAAGCTAGTCCCTTTGATCGCATCGAGCCTTCATGTGCCCGAATATTTTTGTGTTTTTTAATTAAGGGTGAGCCTTCATGTGCTCATATAGTTTTGGCATTTTTAAATTTTTCTATGATACTATTGTAAACCTTCATGTGCTCACATATTTTTGGTATTTTATGACTATAAAAAGTAGACTCGATAATCGCCTAGGTATAGTTACCTGATAACTAGGGGATGCTCCTCCCCCAAGCTAGATGTTTGCAATACTTGGTGTTGATGATCTTTAGAGTGAGGTAACCAAAGCGCCGCTCCCGGTGGGTGCCACTAATAGACTCTCTCTCTTATCATAGTGTTGTTCCCGCATAATTATACTCCAACAAGAAAACCAAAACTCGAGGCTCAAATTTAATAAGAGGTTAGTGATCAGCCAAGAATTGATTATTCCTTGAGTTGATTTGAATTGATAGATTCTAGCAGGATTCTTTTTTAGGATTTTCTAGATTAATTATGCAAAAATTGAATATATGAGTATGATGATATATAATTATATTTTTATGCCTCCACAGAGAATATTTATTCTTATGGGGCTTAGGCTTTTTATAATGTGAGAAAGTAAATATAGAAGCTAATACTATTTTTTTTTTTTATGCCACCGCAGTAAATATTCCTACTGGTTACCATAAATTTATTCACTTGGGAATTTTAATATTTTATGATGCAAAATAAATGAAGCAATAAAGATTTTATTTTATTTTATTTATTTTTTTTTTTTTTTAATTTTATGCAGATGAATATATTAAAGTAAAATTATTAATGTAGATAGAAATACTAATTAATTAGATAACTACCATATTACCTTATGGCAAGGGTACGGAATCTTAAGTTTACCGACGTAACTTATTCTTCCACTCTTGTGTATCTCTCCATCTTGAGAGATGGAGGTCTTGATAGTTGCATACCTCTAGTGATGATGATGTCACTTTTGTTCTTTGATTTGACCAATAGGTTAAAATAGAGCTTTTAATTATGGCCGGCAAAGATCTTGCTCGGTGTGCACGCTCACGTAACACTCACTTATAGAATTAATGAACTTTGCTCGATGTGTTCTTCTATTTACAAAACCAATGTAGAGATCAAGTGCATGGGCTCTGTTGGTGGAAAGACACCAATAGAACCAAATCTATTTCTTTATTTATTATTCTCTATCCTTAAGCACATTGAACAAGATAACGTTGGTGTTACATGAATTATTTATTTATGCCATGAGTGATAGGATCAAAAGATTAAGCATTTAATGTTGCATTTAAGTTCACATGGTAGAAAAGAATGACTTGCTTAACCAATGGAAGGATTGTCTATCTATATATAAATTTTCATATGAGTATGACTATCATCTTCCCAAGATCGAATATAATGTTTTAACGTATTTTGGTTAAGACCGAGATTAAGAGTACAATGCCATAAACAATCTTAAAAGACAAACCATGTTGAGTTCATTAGATTATCAATTTAAGTTATAACTCTAATATGCTTGTGTTTTAAATTATATGTGCACCAAGATCAAGAGAAGAGCAAAGACTACTTACCTTGGGTATTACCTTCATTATTAGAGTGTGATGGCACTAAGTGATGAAGGGTAAATGACCGGTGGTCCTTCCTCTTGAATCTTGAGTTGCTCATGAACATCTTATCTCCTCTCGTTGCACTCATTCTTTTGTCATCTTTTTTGCTTCTTGGATCTTTTGACTCTTTTTGACTCCAGTCATTATTATGTTCTGCAATGATTAGTGGACAACACATACCCGAAGGAGTATACAGATTTTGAACACAAAGTTGCTTGTCCAAGATTTTTATTTTGTCTATGCTTAATGAAAAGATAATATTAATATTGTTTAGCATAAATCATATTTTATACGTAGACATGATTTAAGGCAAAGTAACTTGTAGTAGAAGATAAAGTGAATGAATCATTAATGCTTATAGTTCTTTCATTCATGATGAATGAGCTATGTCTTCTTTTTACAAAGTTATTAAAGTTAAACATGTACTGTCGCATCTCTAATTCGAATTTATCTCATGACTTACCCAAATTGATTTTGAAAATTTCCTGTAGGGGTTAGTCCAACAAAATATCCAATGTCTACTGCAGTATCTTATCAGTTCAAAAATCAACCTAGACACCACGTCTAATTTGACTTAGGAAGGCATTCTAACCTAAGCACCACGCTTAATTCAAAAAGCCTTTGAAAGTAAAATCAATACACCTCTTAGTTCAAGAATCAAACTAAACACCTTGTCTAATTATGACTCAAGAAAACAGTTTAAACTAAGCACCATGCCTAATTTAAAAGGTATATGAAATTTCTCCAAACCTTAAACATACTATAGCAAGCAAAGGTAACATAAAAGTTTATAGAGTGTTATTCAAATAGAGATGAAAGAGTATGATTAATAAATTGAATAAAGGTAGAGACAACCAATATTAGCAATATAGAATTTTCTAAATAAGACCATTCCCCAAGCTGGAATTTTACAAAGTAAATGTAAGTTTGAGTGGATGTAATTCAAAATTGCATAATGGTTGTTTTGACATACCTGGTGCCGCCATTAGTTATTTTCTTACTTCAAACCTGAAATGGTTAGTGACAAAAATACCCAAAGGAATATTTTGATAATTATAACTCTGCTCAATTCACAAGGGTATAACAAAAGGTGCAAGCTCAATTAATTAATTTTTTAAGAGTGGTTATTTTGGGACACAAAGTTGTTCTTAGGAAACCTTCTAATTATTGTACTTCAAGTTGGTGAGGTGGGTTCCTCTAGAACATTAGCCTTTGTGTATCTATATCAAGATTACAACGAGATCTATAATATTTATGAACATATGCATCTACAACCACCCTCTTAATGATTTTATGAACAGGAAAACTAAGGGGATTGAAGATCTCGTGTGTGGTAATATTAGAGAGAGACCAAAAGATTCAGGAGATTTCTCATATGAGCATGGATTTAATAAGGTGTTGATGAGATAATTCTCATGCTCATCGATGTAATCTCTTTTTTTTAAACTCTAGGGGTGTCTATTCATGGATGTCTATAGGCAACAAGTTTGTCTCTCATTTCATGCCTATGACATTGATTGGATGTTTTATTTTCTAGGATTTCCCATGAATCGATGTCTCCAAAGTTGGTCTCACCTAAAGTTTCCTCTAAACTTGGGTAGTTCTAGAAATTAATTTAAGCTCACTGTTTAAACCAAGTTTAGATGCTAGAGCTTCATCTTCTTCCATCTATTCTTTCACAATGGCATATGTATTTCTAGTATGTTCTATGCATTCCTGCCATTGTTGTTCTTCTTGGGTATTCCTATAATCGTCATGACCCTTATTTTTTAGATGTCTTGATAGATTTCTAGGATTATTATGAAGTTTAGTAGAAAGAGCATAAAAAGATTCATTGGAGTCAAGGATGGGTTTAGAGATGGGTTCAAAGACATTTAATGTGAGCATAGAAGGGGGGAGAAGATAGAATTTATTCCTAAGTGGGTAAGCTCTCCTTCTATGGCATCATTCAACATGCCATCCTTGCATTCTTTCCAATGTCTTTCAGAAGGAAAAGGAAGTTGACTACACTTTTCCTAAGATGCTCTTTTGAGAAGATCTGATGTGTATTGATTTATGAGCATCTTAGCTAATTGGAAGTCTAAATCATCAAAGTGGAATTTTATAGGTTTAGGATTGATAGCTAAATCTTGAGAATAGAATGATTATGTTTTAGCTACCGAGACTTCCATATCTAGTTCGGGTGATAAGATATCCCGAATCATATTAATTAGACATGGGCGTAGCTCATAGCCACGTGTGCTATGATAGGTTCCATAGATTTTGGTGACTCAAAGCTTTGCACATGTCATAAAGATAGATAGAAATAAAATTAAAGCCATTCATAAGGATGAACACAAAAATAATGAAGGGACTTTTGGGATAAAATAAGAAAAGATAAAAGTATAATACAAGATTAAGCTAAACTAAGTCAAAATCAGCAAACCGTTCCCGACAACGGCGCCAAAAATGCTTGTTGGTATTTTTAACTCGCACTCCATTTAAATAAGTTTTAAGTAGGATTATCTGCAAGCGCCTACGATATCATACCAATTGTCACATTTTACCCGGAGGTTTTAAATATCGTATCCACAGGGGAACAGTTGTGATAATAACAAAGTGTATAGACTTAACCCTACAATTAGGCATAGATCATATCAAGAAAAAGAGAAATAGCTAATGTACTCTAATTCTGACTACCGGTAAACTTTGTATAATATCGCCTTATCGGGCAAGTGACCTGAATAGGAGAAGAAACAGAGTAATCTACCTACCAGACACCTATCAACCTGTCTGTCCTATCAACGGGAAGTGGACTACAGAGGATTCAACGCAGCTATAAAGTCACCTACGCGAGCTACCACTATCCGGCTAATCAGGGGACATCCACAAGTAAACCTAGCCTAGACACCACGCCTACACTACGAAATACTACTTCAACCAAGCAATTACCAAGATCAAAGTCCTCAATATGAGATGTGAACTAAAGAACGAATATAAACGACCGCTTACTTGAATCGAAATAGTAAATACAAAAGTACCTCGGACGCAGCGGCCGGGCGAGGAAGTCAATCCGTAAGAATACAGCCACGAAGAAGCGCCCGACATGCCGGAGCTCCTCCGAGAATCTCTACTCCTCTACTCAATCTCTCTAATCTCTAAACAAGACTAGATCTAGAAGAACTAGTCTCTCCTAATTGCTACATCTAGATGAACTAGCTAGAACTAGATGAACTAGACTAGATCAACTAGAGGGACCCTAACCCTAATCTAATGAAGAATATGAAGCCTTGGGGTGTAGAATGCCTCTTGGGGGGAGCCTTGGGCGTCATTATATAGGCCGAGATGGAGTAGGGGGCAAGGAACCGCCACGTCAGCGATCCGCGTCTTCATCTCATGTGCACCGTCGGATCAAACCGACCTCAAATCAACGTAGGGATGCTTTGCGATTGGACTCCACGCAACCGGGGAGGAAGACTCCGAAGTCTGCGGTGATCGGTGGAGTTAGGGGCGCCGGGGCCCAGTGGGGCCGGCCGGCCCCACCTTATCTCCTCTCGCGGGCCCCGCCGCCGGGGGTGTCTTCTAGACCCTTCCCCGAGTCCTCTAGCGATGTTGCTCCGACGTGGATCAATTTCGTGATAATTATGCATTGAAATCCTTCTTTTATCCTTTTCTCGAAAAATCCCCGGAAAATATAGAATATGCAAAACTCGTGGAATTTGTCGATAAAGCCCTAGACTAGTATGTTTTCATGTTCTCCTTCAGGTTTAAAGTGCTAGTAAAAGTTGACGCTAAGGAGTGTCAACACATGGTTGCGTGTCGATAGAAGACACACGTGAGACCATCTAGTAGATGCGTCTATCAATACCATAAAATACCTGAACGGCCCTGACAATGGTTGGATCGGACCACAAATATCTCCTTGAATTCTTTCAAGGAATTTGAGTGGTTCACTCTAATTTTAAGAGGTGACGGTCTTAAAATTAATTTTCCCGTGGCACAAGCAAAGGCAACAAAAATCTTTATTTTGGAGAAATTTGGCATTTGCCATATCATGACCAATGGAATTGCTAATAATTTTCCACATCATCCCTATTCCAGGATGCCCAAGTCGATCATGCCAATTGCGGAATGTGTCGACATCTTGGAAAATTATCTTATAAGCAACATGTTTTATGGGTTTTATGTATGTAAAGTACAATCCAGTTTGGAGTGAAGAAATCTTTTTCACGGATCTGTTTGCCATATCCAAGAAGTTTAGTAATCGAAAGAAATTCCTCTTTATGGTCTATATGTGTTTCAACATGCAGACCATTCTTACGGATATCTCTAAAACTTAGTAGGGTATGCAGTAGGGTCGATATACAACAAGGCATCCTCTAACGTAATCTACGTACCCATAGGGAGAGTAATAGTGGCTCTACCTGAACCAACTATCAACGCATCGCGTCCCAAATGATGGTCATAATATTTCCTTCTCTTTTCTCAAAGAGTCTAAAAATATTTCATCTCTCTAAGTATAGAGTTTGTGGTACATGAGTCCACAAGGCATAATTCTTCCTCCGGTGGATTGAGTTCAACAGACATCTATGTGGGATATTCATCTCCGTCGATCATTAAGTATTTAGAACCTCTGACAGGAGATCTATTTACAGCCTGGTTCGCTGATTGTATCTTTAATGAGGATCATTTCTCGGCATTAGGGGGAGAATTGTACCAAAAAGAATGCCAGAAAATTGATTGGAATGCTGACGGCATTTCATTTTCTGATCCACGTACTACAGAAACTAAACTACAAGTTCAAAGAATTATTGATTTGCAAAATATTGCAAACAATCTGCCAGACGCTTTCTCTAATTATAAAGGTGTTACAAAGTCTCTCCATCCTGCAAGGAATGTGCCCGAACGAGTGGAGGTACCTAATAAAACCACTCAACCCCCTATTAGTAAGAAGAGGGGGAGAAGCACTTCCAAGAAGCAAGATGTGATTGCTGGCAAGCATAAGAAGACTGGAAATGCAACTCAATCTTTGATTGAAAGACACCTAGAGGACATACATTGTCCCGTGGATAGAAGTGATCCACAATCCAAATTTCGAGTCATACGCATAAACACTGAGGCTGGAACATCGGAAGACCCTGGATCCATCGTTTCGAGAAGTCATGATGAATCTTTAAGGGTAGACGAAATTGCCATAAATTTCGTAGAGACTGGAGAGTCTTATAATCGTAAGTCCATAATAGTCGACTGTTACTTCTCTGAAGAAATTGCAAATATCCTTCTGACTGATTCAGATCCTAAGTCTATGGCTGAGTGCAAGAAGCGCTCGGACCGGGATAAATGGAAGGTAGCAATTGAAACAGAGATCGCCTCGCTTCATAAAAAGGAAGGTGTTTTCTACCGTAATGCCAACACCTCCTAGTATCTTCCCCTGGGATACAAATGGGTTTTCGTCCGTAAAAAGGAATGAAAACAACAAAGTGGTGAGATATAAAGCAAGGCTAGTGGCACAAGGTTTTACGCAAAGACACGGCGTTGATTTCAACGAAACTTACTCTCCCGGTAATGAGCGGAATAACATTCCGATACTTAATATCCCCGGCAAGCAAAAAATCGTCTATCTATGCAGTTGATGGACGTAGTGACCGCATACTTGTATGGGTCATTGGACTCGAGATATACATGAAAGTTCCCCGATGGAATCGGTATACCGCACCCTAAGGCAAATCGCAACATGTATTGCGTCAAGTTGCGTAAGTCATTATATGGCTTAAAGCGATCGGGTCGAATGTGGTACAATCGGTTAAGTGAATTCCTTAAGTTGAAGGGATACACAAATAATGATGACTTTGCCCATGTGTCTTCATTAAAAAATCATCAACGAGGATTTTGTATTGTATCGGTATACGTTGATGACCTCAATATCATTGGCAACGAATCCGATATTAATGAAGCACGTCATCATTTAAAGACGGAGTTTGAAATGAAAGATTTGGGTCAAACCAAATTTTGCTTGGGTTTACAACTTGAGCATTTTGATTCTGGTATATTTATATACCGAGCTGCCTATGTCCAAAAGGTATTGGAGAAATTCAATATGGACAAGTCATATCCAACAAAAACCCCGATGGTAGTGAGATCCTTAGATGTAGATAAGGATCCTTTTAGACCACGGGAGAAAGGAGAAAAGATTTTGGGACCACATTTCCCATATCTTAGTGCTGTTGGAGCACTTATGTATCTTGCCAAATAGCACCCTACGGATATTGCATTCGCAGCTTAATTTGCTAGCAAGACATAGTGCTTCTCCTACCAAACGTCATTGGGTAGGAGTTAAGACAGTTATGAGGTATCTCAACAAGTACTAGAGATCTTGGATTATTCTATAGCGTAAATCAAGATCCAATTTTGTTAGTATATACGAGATCTTTGGTTATTTATCGGATCCCTATAATGGCGTATCACAAACTGGCTTTGTATTCTTGCAAGGTGGAACAAAGAATATCTTGGAAGTTCCGCAAAGCGGACATTAGTCTCTACTTCCACCAATCACTCAAAATAATTGCTTTATATGAAGCATCACGCGAATGCGTATGGCTTCGGCAGAGTGGTAAACCATATAACTCAGTCATGTGGTATTGGTGCACTTGAGACACCGACTATTATCTTTGAGGATAATTCGGCATGTGTTACTCAAATGGAATTAGGTTATATTAAGAGTAATATGACTAAACATATTATTCCAAAATTATTCTACCCCCATGAGCTCCAAAAGAATAGAGAAATTGAAATCTTGCGGACTAAATCTTGTGATAATCTAGCGGATTTATTCACAAAATCTCTACCATACTCCGCATTTTATAAATGTGTCGAGGGAATAGGTATGAGAAGGCTTAAAGATTTGCAAGAATCGGGGAGAATCTTTACTGAATAGAACTGCTCTCCAATTACACATTATACTCTTTTCTTATATGAGTTTTACTCTACTAGAGTTTTCTCATATAAAGTTTTTAACGAGGTAATGGTAACACATAGTAAACGTCATATTATCTATTTTTCCTCATAGAGGTTGTTCGAAGATAATTATGGCATATTTGATCATTGATCAAAATTGTTTTAGACTATGTCTTTAGGGACACCTAAAGGGTCTATTAACATTGGAGAAATATATATCATGGTTTTTCTCCTTATTTTTTCCACCGGGTATTTAAGGAGTTTTGCCCGTATATAGATATACTTCGGATTTTTCCCACAGGGTTTTTCCAAAGCTTCAAGACGTATACAGATGAACAAGAAATGGTGCCTACACAAGATCAATTGATCAAGTGGAAGTGTTAAGAATATTTAGGATAAATATTAATTAGTGATCAATTATTGTAATCCTGTAATTAGCATGTGCTAATTACGTCATTAGTAGGCATAACCGTTTAGGCCCTTTGGGCACCAACAGACACCATTTGGTGTATGTGTCATTGACACATACAACTGTCACATGTATATACCTTACTGTTCATCAGGAATAAACATCCGTCATTTTGGCTTTGCCATTTGACAACTTCATTCAACACGAGGCTGGAACATCGGAAGACCCTGGATCCATCGTTTCGGGAAGTCATGATGAATCTTTAAGTGTAGACGAAATTGCCATAAATTTCGTAGAGACTGGAGAGTCTTATAATCGTAAGTCCATAATAGTCGACTGTTACTTCTCTGAAGAAATTGCAAATATCCTTCTGACTGATTCAGATCCTAAGTCTATGGCTGAGTGCAAGAAGCGCTCGGACTGGGATAAATGGAAGGTAGCAATTGAAACAGAGATCGCCTCGCTTCATAAAAGGAAGGTGTTTTCGGCTGTAATGCCAACACCTCCTAGTATCTTCCCCCCGTGGGATACAAATGGGTTTTCGTCCGTAAAAGGAATGAAAATAACGAAGTGGTGAGATATAAAGCAAGGCTAGTGCCACAAGGTTTTACGCAAAGACCTGGCGTTGATTTCAATGAAACTTACTCTCCGGTAATGAGCGGAATAACATTCCGATACTTAATATCCCTGGCATAACGTGTTGAATGAAGTTGTCAAATGGCAAAGCCAAAATGACGTATTCCTGATGAACAGTAATGTGTATACACATGTGACAGTTGTATGTGTCAGTGACACATACACCAAATGGTGTCTGTTGGTGCCCAAAGGGCCTAAACGGTTATGCCTACTAATGACGTAATTAGCACATGCTAATTACGGGATTACAATAATTGATCACTAATTAATATTTATCCTAAATATTCTTAACACTTTTAATTTTAATAGAGCTATATAACTCACTGATAAATAGTGCTGATGGAGCGGGTATAGAATGATAGAAATTACAACACTGTAGATTTAGGTCCAAAATAGGGATGCCAAGTGCCAACGCGTCGGATAAAACGTGGGCGGAACAAACCATATAAAATCGTACGAGAAGTTCTTGATCTAAAATAGGAATGTCAGCATGTCAAGTACTAGTAAAATGTAAGTTGAGTAAATACTCTAACATGTAAGATTTTATATCGCAGTTGTAGTCACACTTTCGTGTACGATACCCGCGTTACCCACACCGTCAGGTAAATGGTTACTAGAAAGATGAAAACCCTTTGTATTTTGAATATTCATGGTTCGTACACGTAATTGTATTTGTGACTAAAATCTTACTCCCTCCGTCCCTTTATACATGTCGCTTTGGCATTGCAAAAAGTATCAAAATACATGTCGTTTTAGGTCCTAGGCCCTACGAAGAGTACATGACCCATCCATCCATCACTTCCGTATCGTCCACTACACACACACACACGAAAATAATAAAAAAACAGATGGTGGGAGGAACCTTATCCTCCCCTTCCGTCCCTCTCGTTCCTTCCGTCCGTCCCTTCCGTGACGCTCATCGGCGGCAGCGGCCTCCGGGTTCCCGCCGTGCACCACCGCTCGCGCCACCCACCGAGCCTAGCAGCCGCGCACGGGGAAGGAGTTTGGTGACGGCGCCGGATCTCACAGCTCGGGACTAGAGGATCTCGAAGCTCGCGAGGGAGGAACTCGGCAGCGGAGCTTGAAGCTCGGCGACGGCGCCGTGGGGAAAAAAAAGTCCGATAGCCCGCGCGCTGGAAGGATCTTGGCGGCGGCGGTGGATCTCGGGCGGATGTGGCTTTAGCTCCTGCCGTGACGGAGCAGGGGGTCGGTCCGGCGGTTCACTGAGACGAAGCGCCGGCGCGTACAGCGGCGGCGGCGGCGGCCGATCAAGCCACGGTCCACGGCAGGGGCCAAGAGCCTAGAGCCAAGGTCAGGTTTATCGATTATGAACTGTGCGTGCTTGTAATGATTTTTTCCATTCAGTTTCATAGGCCTGCAACAATCTGATAACTAGCTGAAACCCCGCGCACTGCACGGGCTAGAGTGTGTTGATTAAAATACCAGAATAATTGCTTATTGAGCTGTACAATCTGTTCATCATAAAATACAAAGCGATTGCTCCAGAAAGGGAAAAATGTTCTTGAATTGCCTTTATTTCTGTAATATATTGTAAGCAAAACATCTAGGAAACTGAAGGCACCTAGAACCAAAAAGGCAAAACATGATTCTTCTCATGTGCACAATAATAGGAAATGTATATCGACAGAAATTTCGCCTAGAACTTAAACATGATTCTCATCAGAATTCATCAGCTTGATACGTGAAAGCATATTCAGAAATGGAGGACAACACAGCATAGAAGCATCTGTAGGCGTAGAAATGAGGCTTAATTGTAGGTTTGATTCATTGCACGTACCTAGTGTCTGCATGATGAGAGAAATAGGGTGTCAATTAATGCAGTTTTGTTTATATTTCTGTGTCCTAAAATTGTTTTTTTCAGTGTTTATCGTATAGAAGAAATGCAGATGTACAGGACATACCTCTCCTATATGTAATCAGACAGATTCAATCTGCAGCTGAGACGGAAACCTTTCTTTCAAGCAGCAGCACTGCATATAAAAGTAACTTAAGCTGGTGTCGTAATGGTAATGCGACCCTTAGTAAACCTTTCTCCCGACAATTACAGGGAGTCCTCATTTGATTGACTACCTGCAGGTCAATTATAGGGGAGTCCTCATTTGATTAAGCATGCAGGATGTAGGCAAGAAAGCAAAAGAACAGGAGTTAGTATTCCCTAGAAAACACAAAGGGAGCTATGCACCATAGCATGTGCGTCGAAAGGAAGGAATCATAATTTGATACAAATATATATATGCAATGAAATATAGTTCTGGGCAGAAATAAAGATGGTTCTATGAAAGTATGTGATGTATTTGGATGACTAAAAGTTGTAGTTTATATGAATATAAACAGTGCACATGGAATAATTTTAAAAATTTTGAAGTGTTCTGTAGAATAGATGGATTTGATATACAGACATAATCTCTTAAGCCATTAACTTGGAATACCTAAACAGCATATACGGAACTGTCCATAGTCTATGACAAAGGCAAAAATCTCTCGAAAGTAAATTGGATCCGACAGGTAGAGCTAGAGTATATATAGCTGACCACCGAGTTTGATCAATTGCAGCAGCTGTTTCTGAAGCTGACTTTGCAAGCTTCTTGATTGCCATGGTTTAGGCAAATTGGGAACTCAACTTTTTTGCAAGGCTTGACCTGTTTATTTCTGGGGGATCAATTGCAGCAGCTACAAAATAATTGATCAATGGCAGCTGCTGTTTCTGAAGCTGACATTTGGAAGCTTCTAGATTGCCATGGTTAAGGCAGATTGGGAACTTGACTTTTTTTGCAAGGCCTGACCTGTATATTTTTGGAGTCCGTAGCAGTTGCCTGCACAATCAGTCCGTAGCAGTTGCCTACACAATTAAGTGTTCCATTGAGAGGATATCAAAGTCTTCTACTGATTACTTCAGTTATCTAACCATCTTCTTACGAAAATCTCACTTACCATGTTTATTTTTAATACTTGGCACTAATCTCATTATACACTATATTTTGAATGAAGCCAGATATAGTACGATTCTTTTGTTGATCAGCATAGCAAAGAACACATAAAAGTTCAACTGTAGATATGTCCATCTTGCTTGTTCGTGCAGAAATATGAGCAGAAGAGAAGGTAGATTTGAGGTCTAAATTAAAACCCCGTAAGTGACCAAGATCAATTATTTATCTTCAACTTTTAGTATATTAAGTCCTTCATATGAACTACGAACTACTCCCAGGTTGCATTCACTAAAAACAAACAAAATAAATTACTCTGGAACTATTAATATGTCCATTGCTATGTAGTAAGACATTGTAACATATACTCATCAGATTCAGGAATAGGTTTTCAAGGCCCTCGGTGGATGCCAGGTGGTGGTAGGGGCGTGAACCGGAGTCGGCGGTTCCTCCAGAGAATGCGGATGCGGCATGCCTTGGGGATCCGATTCACAGGTGTGTTGCCGCCCTTGAAACAGATGCGTGGCCAGGATCGTTGCCGCGGAACTTGGTGGGACAAGAAGCGCGACTGCATCGCCATAGAAGGCCAGGATTTTGCTCAGGATACGCAGGAAGGGGGTGCGGATCAATTCGAGTTGATCCCTGCTTCGGATGAGGAAGGCCCGCAACAGGTTTTATCCTTTGGTGCCGAGGACAATGAGTTTGTGCCTGAAACAGAACCACAGGATATGCCTGTGGTGAAGCACATCGGCAAGCAGGGTGTCAAAAAAACTCGTGGTCCTGTGAGGTAAGGCGAAAGCATTGAAGTGCTGGCATTGGTATTTTCGTATTGTCACTGTAACTTGATCATTTTTCTTTACCTCTTGTGCAGTACCATGTTCCAACAGTGGCGTCAGATTCTGTTGGGGAGTGATAAGGCATGCACAAGCGAAATTGGAACCAGCAAGGAAAAGAATCATAAGGATGACGCCAAGGACGATAACGAGCATAAGGCCAGCTTCTCTGATGTAGAGACAGATGATGAGGCTACACCAATTAATGAGTGGGAAGCAAGAGGTAAGGAGAACTAATACCATGGATGACCATGATAGCTAAATAGCTGCTTAAATGTTGAGCATGTCCTGCTCTTTTCTTTTGGCCATGCCCTTCCTTGTACATGTAGCTATTGAGCATGTAGTGCTCTCTTCTTTTGTCCATGCCCTTCCTTGTATATGTAGGAGACAGGGCATGCTGTAGTTGTGGATAATGTAGTAGTGCTGACTATTGTAAATGGTACTGTTGTTTCACTAAGTGTGTGTGTGTGTGTATATATATATATAGCTATTGTTCCATGCCAAAAGCATTGTTTATATTTACAACGATTACATAAACATATATACAACTGCTAGATAAACATAATCCTAGTTGCTGCAGAACTCAAAAGCTAGACAAACAACTCCCTTAGTTGCTGCAGAACTCAAAAGCTAGACAAACAACTCCCTTAGTTGCTGCAGAATCAAAAGCTAGACAACCAACTGCATTAGTTGTTCAACAACTCAATTGCCTTCTCAACTATCTCCCTGTCACAACTAAGAGATTTGGGAAGCATGCCTGCTGCCTCCAGGCTCTCCTTATTCATGTGGGGGATCTTGTATTTATTCCCTCCATTATCTTTCATAACTTCAATCAGGCATCCTTGTAGCGTGAGGAATATCCTATTCAGAATGACAGGGTCGTAGTTTTCATATTCATTGATCACATTCTCGATGAGCTCATCCATGTTTCTAGACGTCGTTCTATCTATCAATGACTGAAGAGAAGCAAAGAAACCAAGGTCTAGGCAATTCATATCAGGAGAATTAGCAGGTTGATTCATTATGCGTATATCAAGGCCAGTTTGGGCAACTGCTGCCCTAAACTCTGGATCATCAGCCCGGATATGTGATGGAGCATTGTCCTGCTGTATCCAAATTATCTCGTTGGCATCTTCTCGAGGCCAACGAATGCGTATAGCTTCCACAAGTTTTGAGATCATATAAGATCTCATTGTCTGTCAACTTTCATTGTCTTCGTGATAGGTGTGCCCCTAGGCCTGTTGTCACTTCTTCTTTGTGCCGGTTCCTGAAAGTACAAAGATTCTTATGAGAAATATTAGAATAGAGATTCTTATGTAGTGAAACAAGAATAACATGGCCAGATTTGTACCTCACGGACAAAAGGCCATAAGCCTAACTTGCCGTCAAAATAACATCTCCCTTGAGCATCAAACCTAGGTTCTGTAATACCAGAATAAAATATGACTTTGTGAATGGCATTCTTGTTTTGCACTGTCCTATGTGGGTCTTCTTCATCTGGATGCATGTACACCTTCTTAATCTTCCTTGTCCCATTGAACCACTTCTCATCTGTGTGGATAATATTTTTCATTATTCTGAACTTGGGATTATTTGGCATTGTACTTGGGTCAAGCATCCTGAGACACCACTGTAGCCTAGCCTTTTTATTTGCTTCCTTCAAATAGGGCTTCAGTGAGTTCGAGTGTCGACGTAGCAATCCTTCTTTGAACAATCTATGTAGAGTGCTTTTGTTGACACCTAGAGCATGTGCTAGTGACCTTATAGTACCCCTTCTGTTTAAGGGAATATCTGGAACTATAGAGAGGTCCACTTCAAATTTTTTACGGCCGCAATTCTTAGGTTTCAAACCATTGACATTTACTGGTATGCCCTGTGCCCAGCATTTTTTTGCTCTCTGCCATACACGTTGTACTGTACGTATATGAACATTGTGTGTCGCTGCAATAATAGTTGTACTATTTCTTTTCAATCTGCCATTGTTACTAGTCCGAAGCAAATCTTGAAATATGGCTTGTCTTTGTCTATCTGCTAATTCCTTGTTCCTATATGGAGCCTCGTCATGATGTGCTTGGTCATGATGTTCATCGATATGTGGTTCCTCATCCTCATCATCATCATGTGCTTGCTGATCCTCTTCCTCACCATGTGTTTGCTCCTCTCCACCATCTGAGTCCGACAGTTCCTCTTCATCAAAGGCAACGTCAACAACATTGGAGTATACCCCAAACTCCTCTATTAGATCCTCCAAGGCTTCTTGTTGCTCTTGCAAGGCTATGCCACCATCTACAGAAAAATGTATATATTTCTTCTATAATGTCAATGCATACAGTAAAAGATCTTTCATGCATGGTTACTGATAAAATTATTCACCTGGATGCAGGTTTTGTTGTTGTCGTTCATGACAATGATCATTTAAATCAAATGGATGGGCAGCTTGCCGTTCATGTTGATGATCATTTACGTCAAATGGCCTATATTTACCTGTATAAAAATAGAACTGATCAGTCACAACTTGGGACTAGTGTAGATGGTCTACATCAGTAACTTCTTAGTGGATGCATATATTGCTTGGGAGTAGTTTAAATTTATAATTTTTTTCATGTAGAATTTCTTTCTGTAACAAGCCTGTTAATTGAAGTAATCACCTCTCAGCAGGCTTTCTTGTTCTCCAAACTGATGATGATCATTGGAATCAAAGGGATGGCAACAATTCTGATCTGCTACACCAGAGTTTTAGGTGAGAATCAGGCATCTGTGCTCATAGTATTACTTGTAGAAAATGACATTTGTTACTTGATTCAACAATCAGAGTTTTAGGGTAAAAATGAAAGCAGCACACAATAATTTTAGATGAGAAGAGAGAGAGATTTAGAACTATGGAACTGTTATTTGGAGACAATGAAACGGATCACACGGATCTTAGAAGACAGTAGAGAGAGAGAGATATAACCAGTACAATGATCTTTTCAGTACAGATGGGTGTGCTTACCTTGATGCAATACTTGTTCAGCAGTTTCATGAAGATTGAGGCCGTGATGTCCTGTAGTTGGGGCCCCTGCATGGACTTCGACATCCTGATCTGCTGCTTGGTGAAAGAGGCAAGGTAAAGCATGTGGTCCCCCACGTTCACCTTCACGCACTACATCTTGTAAAGGCCCACCATCTTCTTGCCCCTTGTTGAGATCAGGCAACTCCTCTTCTCCCTCTGCTGGTGCGTTCAAGTCTGGTATGGCCATGGATGGGGAATGGTTCAAGTGATGCTGGCAAAGCTATGGCTGTTAACCTTTATGGACCCCTGGATGGGAAAATTGGCGCCTGGAGCTGTTGTTTGAATTTTTTTTTGTATTGGCAAGTGTATCAGCCATTGTGTTTTGGCGCGCTGTAATTTGTGCCATCCTCCGTAAAAAGTTTGGTGTACTGGATCTGGATCATTTGTTTATGTAAAAAAATGTGTAGTTGGTGTGAGGGGGAACGAGCGGAATGTAGCTCATTAGTGAGCACGTCACCTCAATCTGTAAGTGATGCATGATTGGTTGTAGGGCTAGTCAGGTCTTTTACCTCCCATCTTGTTCTCCGTTCCTTTTCCCACAACGACATGTATAAAGGGACGGAGGGAGTATACACAACGGTGGTATATAACATGGATGGGTTGGATACTTGGATTACGATCCGTAACCAGCCCAAGGTCACAGCGATAGCCAGCAGCCCAGCATCAAGCGACACACAGCTTACAAGTCACCAATGGTGGATTAGGGACGGTTAGTTTCCTCTAGTTATTAAAGTTTAGTCTCTAAAGTTTAGTCCTAGTGTATTTGGTTCTAAAGACGAAGCACATTAAAAAGAGGCATGTGCTTTTATAACTTGGACTTTTAGTTTCTTTTAGTTCCTTCTTACTAAATAAAGCTACTAAAGTTTAGTACTTCCAAAAGCAATGGGTGTTTGAAAGTTTAGGAACTAAAATGGACTAAACTTTAGTCACTAAACTTTAATCCTAGTGAAACAAATAGACCCTTAGTACTGCTAACTCTAATGACAAGGAACGGTGATGGAGGTATGACATTATTGATATAATTATAAGTAGAAAAGGTGAGTGGAATTAATTTGATGGTAAGGATGTATTTGGGTATTTAGTCGGGAATCGGATTTTTAGATAAACTTTAGAGTTTAGAATTCAGATTCTTATAAGAAATGTCTCGGGCGATCAATTATAATGATTTTTATAAAATGATTGGTCAGTACATTAGATTCTAATCCACAAGAGTGTTTTTAAAATAAATCCATATAAATAACATTGTATTTGAAAAAAGATTCCAAACTTTGTGGGCAAAGAATAACTAAGATGCAACCCGTTTTCACTTGTTTCACTAAAAAAGGATTATATTATAACCAAAAAGTATAATTGCTACTTACATGTGAAAGTAGTTCTGTCGATTCAATTGAGCAGTGCAAAAACAAGAAATTTTTAGGAGCAATTCTGCTTGAAACGTTTCAGTGTCCGGTTGTTGTTCAATGGTTCACTGTTTACACGTGAAAATTGTAATCACCTTTGTTCCAAACGACTCTTAGGTGGTACTTCTTCCATTTCAAACTATAAGACATTTTAAACTTTTTAGGTATATACTTTTTTGCTACACGTCTAAATATAACTTACTGTTTGATTTGAATGAGATTTTGTAAAATTGGACTAAAAAAAATTAGAATCGTATAATCTCTTTCTAAACAGGCTAGATTCTAGTAACACATTACCCAATTAACATACTAGATGTTTTATTCAGATTTTAAAAATCCATTTTGATTCAAATAGCACCTTACAATTTAGAATGAAGAGAGTACATGCTTGACACTCGCTAGGGCAGTGCCGGTCCTAAGATTTGAAGGGCCCTCTGGTGAATTTGTTGTGACGGCCCCTCTAGACTATATATAAAATCTTATAATATATATGTCTTAATTTTTCTTGCAAAGCAAAATAAAATCCAATGATATATTTTAAATTTAACATGTCTGATATTTGTCGAGGAACAATGTAGACAAAAAAAATACCTTAAGGAAGAATATAATTTCGTAATATCCATTGCTTCTTATAAAAATATATTTCTTCGGGTATTTCTTGATGCAAAATCATCAAGGACAGTATTAAGATTAGAAGTGTCCAAGATCTCTCTCGATGGTAAATTCGGATTAAAAAGTAAATAGGAAAAAATACCTAGGGTCTGATAGACGACTTGGTGAGAAGCGGAGAAGGCCTTGCCTCGCTTCGCCTCCGTCGTGCGTCATTCACTGTTCTCCAATCTCCGCCATAGGCCCTCCGATCGCCGTCTGCGTGCGGCGATAGCAAGTCGCAACTCTGCAAATTGACGATGCGGGCGTCTTGGCGCGGCTCCTTGCCTTCTATCGTGGTGAAACCGAAAAAGATACGTATAAAGGCCGGCACTACATGCTTGCTTCTTGTTGGGCCGGCACTACGTACAAGCGGAAAGACACGTACAAATATAAAGACGCTGGTATATAGGGCCTGGGGGTTTGTATACATGGACTTGGGCCCTCGGCCGTCGCACACCCTGCCCCTCCCCTAGGGCCGGCACTGTGCCAGGGTTGAACCCCTCTAAATATAATACTATCGAGAGAGAGAGAGAGAGAGAGAGAGAAAATATATTGCATACTCTCCCCATCTCTAAATAAATAGATTTCTAGAATCCATGTCAGTCCTATCTTTTTAGTTTCACTAACTTTATAAAAAAAGATTAACAACATTTATGGTATAAAATGAGTTTATTATAAAAACTTATTGTATGGTAAATTGATGCTACTAATTTAATATTATAAATCTTGATATTTTTTAAAAAATATTGTCAAAACTCGAAATTTGAATTAGAAAAATTTAGAAATCTATTTATTTAGAGACGGACTAACTAATATCCATTCCAAATCATCCTACAAACTCAATCACAATAGAATCTAGATTGAATGCTCCTGTACTTTCTACCTTTGGGAATCCCATTTTTTAAAAAGGGCCTCTACGCAAGTAACATCATTAGCGTTCAATTTCCTATGCACCTGTCTATATAGAGGGATGCACGCGTAGGCCGAGCGGAGAAGCGTCAGCTGACCAGATCCTTCTGCAACCGGCAGCCTACCATCACCATCTGCTGCTCTTTCCTCTCGCTTTCACAGGGCAATACGTGTCGATGCATTAGCTTATCTCGACGCCTTCTTGCATAAGTCCCCTCTTGTTACCTAGAAACTACTACATGAAGTCTCAGGGATACACATCTCGTTCGAAGAGAAGTTTTATCAATGATCATAATGAGTATTATTATATTAATATAATTTTTATAATACATACATCCATTGTTGCAAATTATAAGTTGTTTTGAGTTTTTTACATCTATTTTGCAATACATCTATATTATATATATATATATATATATATATATATATATATATATATATATATATATATATATATATATATATATATATATTACATCTAGATACATGACAAAATAGATATTAAAAATATCAAAGCAACTTATAATTTAGAAACGGATAGGGTACAACAAATTGTGTTGCCTTATATACATGTTATGTTAAGAGTATGTTGCATAACCTCTAATGTGACGCAATACTAGTGCGAGAAACCAATGAGCTGACAATAAGATACTTTCATGCATTCTAAATTAGTCGTTATGTTTTTCAGATACATAGCCTTTATTTCCTTTGTTCACAAAGAACGAATTATAGGTGCATTATTGATCAATGTTTTTAAAGTTTAATCAAATATATAGATACGAGATATTAATATATACGACACCAAATAAATATAATATGAGAATATAACTCATGATAAATCTAACAATACTTATTAATATTAAATACTGATTTTTATTTATATCTAGCCAAACTCAAGATACTTTAACTAATTTTCCGTAGATAAAAAGAGTATTGCACATTTAGATATAAAATTTTGTATAGCTACATAATAAAAATTATGTATTAAAAAACTAAAATAGTTTTATAATTAAAACAGAGGAAGAATGATTATTTAAAATCTGTACCGTTGCTAAATTCTGCCTCACAAGAAAAATAGAAACCAATTGGTCCCCATAAGCAATCAGCTTGACACCATTTATTTAATTTAATGTGAAGAAAAAAAAGACACCACGCTCCTTCTTCCCCATCAAGAAAGAAAAAAAAAGAAAAGAGCCATTCTTCCTGTAAACCAGCAATCAGCAGGGGCCTCACTGAAAATCCACAGCCGCATCCATCCCATCCGTCCATCAGTCCTCCCTACCGCGATCGGACGGCGCCCACCGCACCTCGCCCAGACCACTCCACGCCACCAACCGCAAATAATTCGAAACAGCAGGGGCAGGCAAGTAACTTCGCGTCGGCTCCACCTTTTTTATCTGGCTCCCCCACCTTCCCTGGCCCGACGACGCCCCCATTTCGAAGCTCCTCCTCGCGATTCCAATCCACGCACGCCTCCTCCGCCTCCGCCTCCGCCTCGCGCAGGGTTAGGGTTTGCTCTGCTCCCCATATCGTGCTCGTTTTTTCCTGTTGGATTTGGTAGGGAAAGGCTTGATCTACGGCTCTCGGGGCCCGATTCGGCGTCCCCTGATCGATTCGTGCGGTTTTCTTGAGCGGGGTCGGGGGAGGGGTTGTGGTGGTGTTGATTCGTCGGATACGGGGATTTCGCGGCCTGGGAATTGTCGAGGGGACGGGTTTTCGCAGGTTCGTGGGTTGATTTGGCCTTCGGTTGGTGGTTTCTCTTGTGGGCAAATGAAAACGCGTTTTTCTCCTTACTGTTATGATTTTTTTATTTAGAATATATATAAAGTTTATTTGCCACTCGGTCTTGTTAAAAATGATTAGATTTATCGGTCCATGTAGTCTGATTTTTCAAATGTTTATGGCGCTGTTTATAGCTAGTGAATAAGTGCGATATTATGGTGGAAATCGTGTGTATCTAGTTGTAAGCGGTGGATTTGTTAAATTATGCGGCAGATTTGGTGGACGCTGTTCTCGATTTACATGGGGATTTTTTTTTTTTTGGTACAGATTCGAATTTGATATAGTACTCTGATTCGTTTAAAAAGTTTGTTTGAGTGGTATTTGCGCAGCATATTTTGCGATAGTATTTATCTTCCTACAAATTAGGATCTGTTTCGTCTACCACAATTGATGTTTGATAAGGTGGCGTTTTTGTTTAATGTGCAGCTTATTGTCAGTGATGGAACACAAGGAGGCGGGCTGCCAGCAGCCGGAGGGCCCAATCCTATGCATCAATAACTGCGGTTTCTTTGGCAGTGCTGCCACCATGAACATGTGCTCCAAGTGCCACAAGGAGATGATAATGAAGCAGGAGCAGGCCCAGCTGGCTGCCTCCTCCATCGATAGCATTGTCAATGGTGGTGATGGTGGGAAAGGACCTGTTATTGCTGCAACTGTAGATGTTGCAGTTACTCAAGTGGAGGAGAAGACTATTGTTGTGCAGCCTATGCATGTAGCTGAAACCAGCGAGGCTGCTGCTGTAATCCCCAAGGCCAAGGAAGGCCCGAACAGGTGCGCGACCTGTAGGAAGCGCTCGGGTTGACGGGATTTAACTGCCGATGCGGGAACATGTACTGTTCGGTGCACCGCTACTCCGACAAACATGACTGCCAGTTCGACTATCGAACTGCAGCTAGAGACGCGATTGCCAAGGCCAATCCTGTGGTGAAGGCGGAGAAGCTTGACAAGATCTGAGGCGGGCATTGGGGGAGCGAAATGGTTGCGATCTGCAAGAATTCATCATGCATCTTTGCTGCTTTATCATCGAATTTCCCATTCTTGTCTGCTGTCACATCTCAGAGGTTCAATACTGTGATGCACACAGCATCCTGGCAGCTGCAAGAATTCATCCCCAGTCGAGTCCAAAATGGTTTGCGTGTTGGCTTTGGCTATGTCGTGTAAGCTTATTCAGTTATTCATGGTGGTTTCGGTCGGTATTGTGGCACTCCCATTTAGGTAGCTCTGTAATGTACTATTGTCTTATGCATGTTAAATTCCAATCAGTAATAGTAATCAGCAATTGTCTGCCATATTTCTTACGTGTATATTTTCTGGTTCTATTTTTTGTGTGATATTCCAGCTGAACTTAACATTCAGTTAACCGCGTTGTATTGAATTATTGTGCACTTGTTATTTCATTCAGAGGACCATAGGCTGAGAGGGATCATAGTGGTTCCCAGGCCATGCTCACTTCATGTTATGTTATTTCATATGTGAAGCTATTGACCAATCAACTGATCTTGCTCCTTGTTCTCTGAGGAAGAAGCCTGCTTGCAGTTATTTCGCTGCTTCAGGAGATGTAAATTCAAGGGTGCAATGAACTAGGATTCTTGTTGATGAACACTGCATTTCAAAATCAGGTTTGCTCCAGAGCTGTGGTTTTTTTATCAGGATGCAGCTTGGTGTTTGGGTACGCTGAATCTGCGCTACATACAGTCCACACAACCACAATTTCTTGGTGAATGTTGACACTAGGCACCTCGAATTCTCAAGCAAGGCTGCAAAGGGGCATTTCATATTCTGCAATCTTTTTCTAGTGTGTGCAATGGGAACATGCAACTCGCCTTTCTGCATGTGATTGGAACACGCCTAATTTGTTTTGTATGATTGTCACCTGCAAAGAATTGGAACAAGTCTAAACAACTTTTTTTTGTACGATTGTCACTTGCAAAGAAGATAATGATTTGTAGTACGAAATAATATTCTTGTGATGGTCATGAATTTTTTTTCCCTTCCTCAATTTGTGGTGGGTCTCTTTAGACATGATGGGAACATTGGGCAACTCTTCTGCCGGGTGTTCAGCTGCGATGATATAAAGAATGCAGGCAATGATAGTGAAGTCTGATCACCGTGAGATTCCTCAGTTGTTTATAGGAGAATGGATAGGATCTCAGCTTTGTCCTCCTCCTTTGTAGACGTATTTTATGGACCTAGCTGTTTATGGACCTAGCTGTTGTTAACTGCTCCGTTCAGTATATACTATAGAACCGCCATTATAGTGTGTATAATAATATTATGCAACTGCCTGACGAAAGCAGTTGCAATGCTCGGCCTCAACCATGGGGGTTATCTAGTTGCAAATCAGACACCCAAATGGTTTTTTTTTTTTTAACCCTGACACAAGTTAGATAGCAGCCAGATTCAGGACAGGCAACAGAGCACTGCAGGATGAAACATTTTAGCATCACCTTCAGTTACCAAGAGTCAGATGCTGAATGTGAACCAAAGCACCTTCAGTTACTCCTCAATGGCGTAGTCATCAGTAAAAATAACTCTGTTACTAGAAACAAAGATTCGACATCATCACAAAAACTTCCTTAATCACAAATGGTTGAAAATGTGGGTATGACTGGCTTGGTATTGCACAAGTGGTTTCACATAATTGAATATATGCGAGGGATACACATGAAACAACTCATTTACTATTTCATTGGCTGTTCTAAGCTACAGTGTATGAGAAGAAAAAGGTCATCCATTATTTATTCTGTATTATTTCTACTGCAACTGTAAGTTTCAAGACTCAGGCCCCGATGTTGAAGTAAACTGTGTAGAATTCGTCCCTTAAACTGTACAATGGCTCAAGGAGGAAGTTCCTGGTCATCCCCTTTGCAACGAAGCTGATTGGGTGGTACTGCCTTAATGGGTCAGTTTGCGAAAAGCTTGCCGCCTGCTCGAGTATCCCACCAATGCTCTGAAGGGAACTCTTGCAGCTGACTTGAATCTTTATCCCAGCAGAGTAATTTGTGCCTGTCACCAAGAAGCATCCTGGTTTGGTCCCGAGCTCAAGGGAAACGGAGTTAGGATTCCCATCAAGCCCAGGCACTATGTTGAAGAGGGAATTTGAGTTCTTCTGTGCAGATAGAGTGAGATTATTGGTGATCACAGTTCCTGGCAAGTCAAATGGTTCGATCAGAATGGAAGCTTCCTTCGAGGTTGTGCTGTAGATGTCATGCAGCTCTGTTGAGTCCTGAGGGTGTGCCCTGAATGTTGCATGGATGGCAGTGTCAGTGCCATCGACTTCAGGGCGCTCTTGCATTGTCAGGGTGCCATTTGCGCTCGAGAGGACAAACGTTTTCCCATTTGATACTTGTGTAAAGGTTATCAGCTGTGAGTTGTGTGCTGGAGGGACAGCAGTGATCCAATCCGAAATTGCACTGCCATTGGCAGCTTTTGCATCCCAGTCACCGGTGGATAGGCCAGCAAGAACAAATGGCCCAAACAGGACTGCTTGAAGTGATGCATACTCCGGTCTGTCATCTGAAGGGATAGCTACCAGTTAAAATTTAGATCAAGTTCTCACTATACAAAAATCTCAATATTACATAGGAACAAAATCTGTTAATTCTACTAGCATCCTACTCCCTCTGTCCCAAAATATCTATCGCTTTCGCTTCCCGAGAAACAACTACCGGTAATTTTATAATTGATTAGTATCATAATTAGTATCATCAGAAAGATTTTTGAATCTAGTTTTTTAACAAATTTATTTGGCTATATAAATATTGCACGTATTTTCAATAAATCAAGTTAAACTTATGGCACGAAAACCGAAAAACGACACTTATTTTGGGACGGAGGGAGTATGTATTTTATTACAAACACTTGTTATCACGATGAAATATAATGTATGAGATAAGTTAACCAATTTGTCTTTCAATCTTGGATTATGTGAAGCTTCATGAATTACCTTTAATTGCTTCAGTCCTTAATCTGATGGGAAAGCGTAGCGCTAAGTGATCATCTGAGTCCCACTGTTTGGTGATTGATAGGAAAGATCCTGCCCACAGAATAAGATCAGGTAATGAAGTGGCCTTAAAAGATCAATTGTAATTTGAATGTTAGACACAACAGAATGATTTTACCTGGAGATATCGACCCCAAATCTTCATCATTTAAAGTTGCTCCGGCACCATCAGCAAATGTCCATGACGGAATTCTAGCATTCAATTTGGCAGTCTGACCTTTTGTCTGAACAAATAGAAAACAAATGTGCTGACTGCAGATGTTTTGTCTGAATTTAACATATAATAAAGAACTGAAAATAATTACCTTTGCAGAAATGGAGAGTGAAATTTGAAGATACTGGTCAGAAGAGCTGAGGGTTTTGATTTGCTGAGTAACAGTAAGCCCAGCTGCTTTCCAGTTGTAAGTACTTGGTATGTACTGAATGATATTGAGTGCAGGCGAATCTCCTTTCTCCTCAAAGTAAATAGAATCACCAAGTTTTGAAAAGGATTCTATACCTGCAGATGGAAATCATAATATTTAGAAACAAACAATAAGCTCGAAAATAATTGCAACCCTAGTTTTAACAGACATAAAGTAAAGAGGTTAAAAATGAAGGGGCTAGACACTGCCTTCAGCTTATGGAATCAAAATAATAGAAATAGTTGACTGAAATCAAGCACATCAATTACTGTGGAATAATCACATCAAGTCAGCACAGATAGATGTTGGTGATTTTTTATATTACCTGTCCCATAACAACACCAGAATGAATCGTACTTTGTTCCCCAACCATGATAACTCACAGCCTTAGAGTGCCCAGGGGCCTGTGGTAGCATGTAAATCATCACACCAGGATCTGCCCCCCTTTGAATGCTTAAAACACCATTTATCAATGCCCTTTCATAGTAATCTGCATATGCTACTTCCTTTGTCCATCTGAATAGGTTGCGAGAAATCTGCACATAGGCTGCATATGACACATTTCTAACAAGGGAATATATGTTTTAGGTGGTTTGATGTTTGTCAACCTTAAGCATGTTGTAGGTGGTGCAAGATTCCTCATTCTCAGTACTCAGAGTCCCAGCTAAACGCTTTGGATCGGTCCTGAAAAGCAGCTAATAGCATAAATTCCTTCTGAAATGTAGTTGTCTGTATACTATGGACATCAGTAATCAGGCACCTAGAAGTTATACCAGAATTCACCAGCAGATGTGCCACCAGTTGCATAGCTATGAGAAGAATTTATTGTATCCATAAAGAATGACGCAATTTGCTGTTTCAAAATGAGGCTTATGGTCAGGTTCACCCAAATGGCATAGACAGAACCAATGAGAGAAAGAAGACAAGTTGGTACTACTTCAGATGCGGAGTCGTAAACACCCAGTATTTTACTAATAACAGCAAGAGTTATGCATATCTTTGATTTTCTTAAGCCAACAAGTATAGTAATATTTTTTGGAAGCACTGGCAGGAGCTTTGCCTTTCAATTAAGAGAGGAATAGAGGTATATTTGCAGATGGAAGGAAGTAAATAGGCCACTTGTTGCCCCTTAAGAACAGTAACCGGCATCATAATAGAAACTGATA
This sequence comes from Chrysopogon serrulatus, assembly GCA_015844335.1. Classification (NCBI taxonomy): domain Eukaryota; kingdom Viridiplantae; phylum Streptophyta; class Magnoliopsida; order Poales; family Poaceae; genus Chrysopogon; species Chrysopogon serrulatus. The sequence goes on along the minus strand of JADLZL010003253.1, from coordinate 12,495 downwards.
AGAACATCAGCTGTCTGTGAAAATGGAATGCTCAACTCTAGTAATAAAATTTAATTGAATTTTACCTTGTAAAGCGGATCTCCAGTAACTTCATACCTCATTTGCGCACCAATGACAACTGGAATGTGTGTGTTGGAATGAAAGCCAGAAATACTGTCAGCCTGAAATAAAACACACACACACACACACACACACACACACACACACACACACACGAAGGTAATCACTCAAGTGAAAATCTTTCAAGAGGAATAGTAGTTTTAATCCATCGGTAAAGTCCAGTACTAGGAACCACGTTCAGTTTCCATGATAATACCAGTTGGGTGGTGGCATAATTTAAAATATGTTTGATGCATAATCAAAGGTCTCAACATAGTTAAAGACGGAACTGGTTAAGTTCTATTTTAGTCATTTATTGTAAATTAGACATAATAATCCCAGCTATCACCAAATAGCTGAAGATTCACAATTAGGAAACCAGATCAGTGTTCAGCATACCTGAACTGCAAGCAGCCCAAGAAAGCATGGCTTATCGAAGAGATGAGCTAGTGTCAAATGCTTCAGATCATTCTGCTCAATTAATAGAAAGGAAGCACATCAGCTAGACATAACATTGTATCAATCTTTGCCACAATTGTAACAAACAGCAAATCACCGTTATCGTGTAGAGCTGATAGAGAACATCATTCATCCCACCAGTCTCCTCATTGAGAGAGTTCCAGTGCCTCTCAATGCTATATTTCTGTATGACATTCTTCACCCGGTCACTGAAATAATTAGCCATATTTACCACCATGTCAAGAGCCTTGGAATTCCCAGCCACCGTGTACTGATCAAGAAGACCTTGCATAATCTGCAAACCAGAAATTAGACTCACTCAACTCAGCTTGACTATATTTACATATTCTTAATCAAGAACTAGAAATGGAAACACCAGTTCACCTTGTGGATTGTGTAGTAAGGAGCCCAGACAGGCGTGATGGCCTCAACCCGATCGAAGAACTCCGACGGGAAGGCCGACAGGTACCCTGTGCCCATCTTCTTCTGGCAATCATAGAGCGCGTCGACAACCGATGACATTTTTGCATTGAGAGTATCATTGTGTGTGCTAGCCCACATCTTTGCAGTAGCACTCAGGTAATGCCCTGAAAAGAACAACAGCAGACACTGGAATTCAGTCTAGCTGCGCGGCTATTCTGGGTGTAAATGCTCCAAAACCGGAGTCAAACCAAGTGAGATCCAGCGGCGCACCGACGAAGTGTCCCCGGAGCTCGACGTTAGGGCCCTCCCACCCGCCATAGGGAGTCCCCGGCGCCGTCAGGCCGGCCTGCTTGCGGAAGCTCCAGACGAGGCGGTCGACGTCCAGGAGGAGCAGGTACTCCAGGTTGGTCTGCTGGGCTCGCCAGTACAGGCTGCCCGGCTCCAGCCGCACGTCGTGCAGGGACGCCTCGGAGAGGAACGCCCCAGCTGCCATGACCCCAGGCCCGCCGGTGGAGGTGGCGGTGGCTCCCCGGAGCTTGCGGTAGAGCATGAGCCAGTCGAACGCCTCCTCGCGCCGTAGCGCCCGTCGCGGCATGAGCGACATCCAGGTGGACTCGTCGGTCGGGGTGAGGTGCTGCTCGTGTCCGTGGCCGTGGTCGTGGTCGTGGCCGTGGCGGTGAACGACGACGGGCTGGAGCGCCGTCGCCGTCTGCCCCGGCCGCAGCTGCGCCGCCGCGCGCTCCGTGTGCGACGAGGTCAATCCCGGGAACGCGTTGGTGCACGATTTCCCTTCCGCGCTGCGGAAGCCGGCGGCGGCCAGCAGCACCACGATCCCCAGCGCCGTCGCCGCCGGCACGGACGGCGCTCGCGCCATGACCCCCCTTTCTTGCAAGAACCGCTCAGTACCCAGCACCCACTACCCACTCTTCAGTCAATGGACACCCACCGCATTAGCGGAAGCCTTGGACACCCCGGACCTTTAATACCTGATGACAAGCGCAAAGAGGAGAAGCATCAAGAAATGGCGACAAGACAGCCAAGGATTGCGCGGAAAGCCATTGGCAAGACGGCCAAGGATTGGAGAAGACGACCTCTTGTTCGTCCCCAGTCCTCTCACAAGCTGATAGTGATAGATCAAGTGGACCGGCTGCGGACTACCAGGGGGCTAACTAGGTAGGTAGTGAATGACTTACACTTCTACCGAGATTTTTTTTTTCCTCCTTTCAATTCAACGGGAAATGGTCGCGAAATACGCATCGCGGAGAGCGGACGGATTTATAGGGGGGATTCTTGGACTCCAAGAGCGGCAAGCCGAGTGCGGAGTGCCGAGGCTGCCATCATCAGGGAGGGGTCCTCCTCCTCTATCATCTGCCTGCCCGTTCCAATCCATCATTGGCCACCGCTCGACGCTTGTTTGCTTGCTTGCACGCCACCACGGCAACGCCGACGGCGACGGCGGCGAGTGGCGCGTCCGCGTCATGTCGCCGCACGCCAGTCCGCCACGCAGGTCTCTTCTCCTCTACTCGGCGAAGTGGCGAGGAATCCTACACTAACGATGGGCCACTTGCCGGAGCTCGCCGCAACGGAAGCCGCGGAGAGCGGATGCGTCAGGTTACAACCAACCTGGCCGTCAGCCGTTCTGTGCATGGATCACCAGAGTGAGCTGAGCTGAGCCCAAACCCAACCGCCCTCCGCGAGGCGCAAGGTCGTGCGTGCGCCCGCCGCTCAGCCGCTTTTCTGATCTCGGCACGCACGCGGCTGCCGTTCGCAGGGCATGGCATGCCCATGCCATCCATTTCGCTTTGCTTGCTGGACATGCATGGCATCTAACCGATCCTGCTCCCCCGTCTCCCTTATCTGTTGGGCGTTCAGAGGCAGATGCGGCGGACACGCGAGAGGCGTGCATGCTTCATCCACTCCTCAGATTGACGGCACTAGGAATGCAATACTGATTGTCGTGTGTACGACGATGTTACTCACCTTCACAAAGATTCGAGCGTGGCAGCTTGTATGTAAATAGTACTACTAAAGGTGACAAAGTGACAATGTTGTTTGGTTCTATTTTTAGCAAGTCCATCCTCATGCCGGATACACGACCAATTAATATCCGAACCAAACACGATGTAAATTTAATGAAAATGACTTCATTTATTGCATACTATTCAGAGCTGAACTGGGCTGGATTTGGGCCGAGCTAGTAGGTTTCGGGGCCTTTTTTTTTTTTTTTTTTTGAAGAGGGGTTTCAGGGCCCTTTGGATTGCAGGATTATTGGCAAAGAAATTTTGCAGGATTCAATTTCCTAATATTTTTTTCTAAAAAAAAAGGAAAGGATGTATTCCATGGGATTGCAATCCTATACATTCAATTCCACGGGAGAAAAAAGCAGGAGGTCGGATTTGTATCTTTCCTGGTGTGGAAGAATACGGCTGGCGTGCATTGCTCGTGTCTGTTTGCGTAGCTTTTTACGGCCAAACACAGCATCAATGCTTCTTCTATCGGATCTAGGGCTGGTTTATAAGCCAGTTGATCTTTGTAAAAAAAAAATATTGAGCTCGTTCGGCTGTCTGATTTGTGGCTGGAAAGTCCAGCCGCTACAGTGTTTTCAAGATGCGCTACAGTGTTTTTCAAGCCTCTACAGTGTCAAAACCAGCATATTCCAGACAGCCGAACGGACCCATTATTGAAATGGCTGATAAGTTGAAACGAACAAAGTGATAGCTTAGTTATGTAGTATATACGACAGCACTTGAGCCTAGTGAAAGCTAATAAACAGCATGAGCAGAGGGGGCCCCTGATTTTTCACCCCTCTATGTTTCACCTTTGTGCCCACCATTTCCTGTGTGTTTACCTGTGCTCTCTTATCAAATAACTTGTTATGAGCTTTCATTTATTTTGAATTTTTATAACACTAGAACATCAGGCGCCCTTCGGGCGCCCTACAATGGCCTGAAGAATAAAAGCTATGATCAAAGCTTGATAGTCATTGTTTTATAACTAAAAGGTGATGTTAAAATCTAAAAAGACATTGATATAGTTGTTCTCATTATCAGCATGGAGTCAACGCCTAATAAGATTAGAATATAACTAAGAGAGCTGTTTTTGTCAGCCCGTTAGCAGCAGTGTCCTGTTAGTTGTAGCAGCTCAGGCCATAGCAGCAAGCTCTTTTTCCAAAAGACCGGTACTTGCTTTCTAGCCACTGCAGATTGTACAAGAATTATCAAATCTAATAAACAATCAAAAAATGAATCAATGTAAGAGGAACAATTTACATTCTTTAAAGTCCACACCTTCGGTATCTGAACCGCTACTTGTCTCTCCTGACAACTTCACATATATTGCCAAACAGAAAATCTAAATGAATATAAATATAGGAAGGAGAGGGTCACAGTTACAAAACTTTTTCAATCAGAAGACTCCCTGTGGAGTCTGAGCTGAAGTTGTTTTGACATTCTGGAGAGGCAATGGAAGCGCGCACACACACACACACACACAAAAAATCCTTGCTAGAGAGATTTCTATTTCACTTCATCTGAACTTGTACCTGCAAAAATATTGATATGGGCAACTACCACAAACAACCTGCATGTAAAACTACTTTAATTTATTAGTAGACCATGAAGGGAACTCACATGATTGGAGGCATATTTTTTTTTTCCCTTGGTGTGCTTTAGGGTGTGTAGCCCCTTGTGTTATCGGGTAATACCTTTCTTCACATTGATTGCCTTGACAAAGAATGGTCTTTCATGTGCCCGCTGTTTTTTGAGAGACCAAGCAACTTATACTTCTTGAACCAACAGCATATCACAACAGGACTCGTCAGTACTTCTTTGACAAGTGTTTTAAGCTGACGACCAGAAAGCACCATCGGATAACACGCCGCTGCCATCTAATTCAGATAAGCCTAGAGGGAAACAAATCCTGCAATCAACATAATCATTTTGTGCCACTTGAACTACTTGTTTTTATTAATGCATATGATTTTTTTGTTTTTTCTTTTAAACCAATACTACACAGAGAAGTTTTCTAATTTCAGTACAACATGATACAGATTGAGATCATACATATTACCTAGCAAAAGTTACATATGCATATGAAAAATAATTAGCAAAGCATGCCTGAGCCTGACCCCTGATTGAAGAAACATCAGCATTCATATTTGGACCAGACTACCAGAGCCATTAGAGAGATGCAGAAGTTCCACCAGAAGTGTGATTGTATAAATGAAATGTTCAATGGCGTCCAAAGATTAGCCTGCCCTGACCAAATGCAGATAAGGGCAAAATGGTATTCCTGTGTTAGTGTACATAGGTCAAATGTGTTTCAAGTTTTTCTACAACCAAAGATCTAGATCATACTTTTGATAGATGCAAGTTGATTAGAAATAGTGTGCCCTGGCCGCTTGGTCGTTGTGAAGCTTAACACCGTGACTTTGAAGATGCATCACAGATTCACAGGTAAATCAATAGGGACTCGGCAGGATTCAAATCAAAACTAATCAATCAATCATGAGCTCACCTGCCAAGAACCGTGCAAGCATGCCGTGGTGTTAGTCCTGATCCAACGTCAGCCGCTCCAGCTGCCGGATCCGCGTTGGCGGCCACCACGAGGAACCAAAGCATAAAAAAAAACCATGAGATCAAGTCCAAATCCACCTGAAAGCCCCCGCATTTCTCACCTGAAGCCTCTTCGGTGGAGACAAGGGGAACGACGATGGGACCTCCGCTTGCCTTGATCTGTGCATTGCCAGATCCCGCAAGCTCCCCCATGCCACAAAGGCCGCATGGCTTCCCATGCTCGATCCATGATGGCACTCGTGCCGGGAAGAAGAGGGCACGGGGAGGAAAGGGCAGGAAGCAGCTAGTGCTTCCTTCTCCGGCGCTAACCATGGCCGCCGTGGGAATCGGTGAGGTCCACCCGATCTGCGTGATACTGGATCTCGCGCGGCGCCAGCGCCACCCCATGCTGGATAGGTAGTGCGGCTTCAGTGCTCCAGGCTTCGAGTGACTACGGTGTGGAGGCTAGGCGGGAGGAAGTGCAGGGAGGGGCGGAGGTGCAGCAATGGCGGCGGGGAGAGGAGAGTACCAAGAGAGGGACGACGCAGGGCCGCAAGGGGCGCCTGGTCGAGCCAGGGCTACGGGGGGCTCCCTGCAAAACACCAGGGGGGTATGCAAAAAAGGAACAATTCTCGAATTTCCTCTTCTTCACGTCAACGTGGACACTGTACGCGGATGATAATCTGGACTGCGGGTTGTTTCCAAAGAAATGAGAGGCTTTTTTTGCAAGATGGACGACGGAGACAGGTGTCGAGCCATGGAAGTGCCACGAGGTCCAGAACTCTGTGGTGCCTCCAAACTCAAGTGGGTTTTAACCAACCCTGATTAGGGAAGTATGGCATCTCCATTCCTAAGGATTCCCTTCTACATACTAGATGAACGCCTCACACTTTGCTGCGGGAATTGCATGTGAAATTATAATACTTATATTATATTTACTAATATAAATGGATAAATATCATAATACATGTTAGTGGATCATTTTTAGCATTTTAATATGAAAAATAAATATATATTAGTAAATGATGTGGTTTGTTGATGTGAATTCTTGATTAATGGATGCTTGACGTGAACACTTTGATAGTTGTATGTTTTAGTGGATGCTCGCTAATCTAAACACTTGGCATGGCAAGATAAATTGCTAGTGTGGTTTGAAAATATAAAATATATAGAATTAGATATAGATTTCTTTTCCTCAGAATCCAAAGGTGCCCTTAGTCCGAACTATAAGTTGTTTTGTTGCCTTTTTTAATTATATAGCTATTGCTATGTATTTAGATATATACTAGGTCTAGATATATAGTAAAAATTATAAAGCTAAAACTATTTATAATCTAGAATATAGATAGAGAGAGTACTAATTATTAGCTTATGATGAATAAGGTAGTAAACTATTAATGGACAACTTATTTTATTATATAACTAAACTTTGATAAAGAGTGAGAAAATGGACATATTTTTCTTTACCTCAAAAAAATTACATCTCCGACTCCACCTTCATGTGGAACCATCGTGGGCACCAGGCTAAGGGCTTAATTAAATCCATCAACTAAATTTTAGCTAGCTAAATTCGGTTGCTAGTGATCCAAACGATCCAACTAAAAGTAACTAAAGTTTTTAAAAAGTTTAATTGAGTCTATTAGTTGGTTAAAGTTTAGCTTTTAATTTTTAGCTAGCTAAATTTTAAGGCCTTGTTCAGTTGCAAATCAATCCAAGGTGATTAGAGAGAATTGGAGGGTATTGAAGTGAATTTTGACTTGTAGAAGATTGAATTCTCTCAATCCTCTTCAACCCCTGGTTTGAGGTGTAACCAAACAAGTCCTAATTAGATGTATCGACTAAACTGGTTTTCCATCATTGATTTTAGCAAGCACAGCTAAAATTACTGCTTTTCCGCTTTAGAGTAGCAAAACACGAGCTGAAAATTGGGCGTTATCTGGACTCTGAATGAAGAGCAAAACCATAAAACCTGCTAGCCCGGCCCAAATCCGGCCCAGTTCATCTCCGACTTGCATCGCCACCTCGGCAACGGTCCCACCTTATCCGGCGCGCCACGTACCGCCGGCCGCGTCGACGTTGGCACCAAGACAACGGCCACTTCGGACACGGGCGCGTCCGCAGCGCGGCGCTCTCCGCCTGTCCCTGTCCTCGGGGCCCCACAGTGGCCCACACGCCAGAATCCAGCACTCGCCCACGAATCAGATCCGCGAGAGCGAAAGCAAGCCAGCCACGGCGCCGTCCCTCCCCATCCCCGCGGTCGTCGCCCACCGTTTCTCCCTTTCCTCCTCTTCTTCTTCGGTTGACGACGGGTTGAGCCGTGCACAAAGGAATCCGTGGAGCTCCTGTCTGTACCAGACAGAGAGAAAGCAGACCGTGCAGTCAGGCTCGTGCGATCCAGCTCCCGCCCGTGGGCGGCCGCGCACGCCGTCTTCTTGGTTTCTTGGCGAGGTCCTTCTGCTCTGTCGCGCCGCCCACCCACCACCCGCGTTCTGTCGCGGCATCTGCCGTGGATCTTGGCCCGGATTGCCCTTATGCCACGCTGAAGAAAAAGGTGGCATTTTTCCCTTTCGGTACTGAGTACCGAGTGTGTCGGACTGGTAAATTCGTGCTCCGCCGGGTGACGAGGTGGGCTCGCGGTCTTCTGCCGTCTCGTCGTCGCCGGCTCCCCATCGCGTTCATCGCAAGGTGCGACCTTCTGGACTCCGCATAATTCGAAACCATTATGCTGATTTGATGTTATGTGCGTGCTGGGGTGAGCACATCTGACCACCTGCATTGCATCTTCCGGACGTTTGCTAGTGAGCTTAATCGGATTTGTTCTGGATCTACCTCAATTGCATGCGTTCCTCTGTGAAAGATGTTGTTTTATGTCCCGGATGCCTAGGCTGTGGTTGTAGTACTGTATGGGATGTGTAGTACCTGTATGAGGTGAAATGATGCTACATTATCGGATTATCCTGAATTGCCCTCAAGTGATCTGTAATAATTCTCGTCTCCTGGAAGTGTTACACTAGCTGACTTGTTCACCAGTTCTGATATTCCTTCAAAGCAGCTGTGTTGTGTAGTTGAAATGGGTTAACATAATCAAAGCATGTTTCAAATAAAGTAACGTTTTCCTTTTTTATGTATACGACATTGAGTCACCAAATGTATCAAAACCATGTCATCTGCCTTTTAAGAAATGTTCGGAATATTTGGTGGTTGGTTCAGTAGTTTGTATTTCACTAAGCTTTGGGTTGGCCATTACAGTTTCAGAACCGACCACTCTAGTTTGGCTTTGGCCCTTAGCTGCCCTTTACTCTTATTATGGTTTCTGGTTGTATCCAAATCTGGACAGGTTTTGAAGCTCACCGCTCTATATATCTGTTGAGTGCTTAATTCGTGTTGCTATGCCTTATTTAAATTTCAAGCTGGTGCCTTTATCTGCTTTTAGTTTCCAAATTAGTGAGCCTCCACTGTGTGACTGTGATTTGCTGCAGACCATCCTTCTTCTGTTAAGTGTTCCTGCTACATTACATTTCTGAAAGTATGTTAAACCTTGATTCTTGTTAATTTTGTGTTGCAGGCATATCTCGGTCTTGTAATTATACTCTTCTTCGCTTTATAAAAAGAAGGTTTGGACAATCAGGTTTATTTAACCAGTGGTTGGACATGGTATCAGTTAATCTTGGGTTAGTGCATTATGTACTGGACCACATATATGGAACTCTTCTTCATCGCACCAAACTAGGAACACCCTTTTTCTCAAAAGGATGGGGAGGCACCAAACTTGATTTGCTAGAGAAGATGGTGAAGCAGTTGTTTCCGGAGGCACATTGCCAAAACTGGCCACCAACTGCTGTGCAGCCAATGTGGAAAACAGTATGGGAGACAAACAGTTCTTGTCTACGAGAAGGTGTTTTCAGGACTACTTGTGATGAGCGACTAATCGACGCATTGCCCCCTGAGAGTCACAATGCAAGAGTTGCTTTTCTTACCCCTAAAAATGTTACACCTGAGAAGATGTCATGTGTGGTCCATCTTGCAGGTACATGACTTTGTAGTTTCTTTTTATTTGTTCCCTAATGCTGCATAGGTTATGAAAACATTTTCTGATATGATTGTTTGGCTTGTATGCATTTCATTTTTTTAAGGTTTTTGCTAGTGGAATGCTATATGGATGTATTGTCTGCTGGCTTTCTAGCACTGCCAAATTTAACATTCCTCTTTGATAACTTCCCCCCTTTTTTCAAGATATTTTTTCTCGCTGCCAAGTGCCAAACTTGAACAATTACTAGTCTTTTTTTATTGTAAGTTTCATTAACTCACCAACACCTGAGCAGTATCATAAAGTTGTCCTTTACTCGCATGTAATGAATCATCTACATTTTCTGAAATATTACAGGCACTGGTGATCACACATTTGAGCGCAGGCTTCGGCTCGGTGGGCCTCTTCTTAAGAACAATATTGCAACTATGGTTCTTGAGAGGTGAGAGTTGCTTGCATTCTTTTGTATGATTTTTTTATCCACTGTTTGCCAAGATCTGATACCTCATGGACCACAGCCCCTATTATGGACAGCGACGTCCTAGCATGCAGCGTGGTGCAAAGCTACAGTGTGTGAGTGACCTGTTACTCTTAGGGAAGACCACAATTGATGAAGCTCGCAGTCTCCTGTACTGGCTGCAGACTGAGGCTGGGTATGGCAAGATGGGTGTATGTGGGCTAAGCATGGGTATGTAATACTGGTTTTCCTTTTTTCTTTTCTGAACACATAGGAGATCTATGTATCTTTGTATTAAAGAGAGAGAGAAAGAATGGTCCCATACAACACAACCCCCTTATCTCACAAGAGAATAAGAAGGGGTGACCTTAAAAGACTAGGAAAAAAAATAACAAATATTTGAAACAAAATAGACCAAGGAATGGCCCTAGCCTGGGCTAATCAGGTTAGTCCTAGCCCTGACTTGTGTGCCCAATTCCTGAAGCTCTCTAGCTCCAGCTAGGCCCCATAATCTCATTTCCTCTTAGAAATACCGATAATCCATCGAGGGAGAGGAGGAGGCAACATCAAAGACACTCGTTTCTGTGAATCCATAATGTCCAATTACCTAAAATTAAAGCACTTTTAAAATTATGGTTTTCCTGATGACTGAATGTAGTGCGTCTTAGAAATCAAGCAGCCTATTTGTCAAAGCTATCTGGTTCTTGTAATTTTCTGGTTTTATTTTACAAGATCCCTTGTGCATTCTTCTCAATTGGTTTCTTTGCTGATGTCACAGGTGGAGTACATGCTGCGATGGTGGGATCCCTGCATCCTACTCCAATTGCCACACTGCCATTTCTCGCTCCACACTCTGCTGTGGTACCTTTCTGTGAAGGGGTCTACAAATACGCCACAGCTTGGGACGTTTTGAGAGAAGATGCTGCAGCAATAACTCAAGATGTAACATCTTTGGCAGAAGATGCTGCACAGAAAACTGGGATCACTATTGAACAAGTCAGAGATAGGTTGCGGTCAGTGTTGTCTTTGACAGATGTCACTCGATTTCCAGTCCCAAAGAATCCACAGGCAGTCATCTTTGTTGGTGCAACGGTTAGTGATGCTCTCCGAGCTTTATGACCTTTTAACATCAGATTGTTATCACAAAAAAAACATAATTATTTTCCTTCTCGTTTTTTTACTTGGTTTCATGATTTTGGCAGAATAACCACTAATCACGATCAGATTATGTCACTAGTTGACTGCCTACTTTACTATTCCCTCCATTTCAAAATGCAGGGTGTTTTAGTTTTTCGTAAAAGGTCAAACACTATAAACTTTGATCATCCGTTAGTCAAAATATTTGTTTAGTGCACAATGATACATCAATAGATTGTGTTTATGCCTTTTAGTAAGATGTTTATTTGTAGTAATTGTTCATACACTATGAAAAATTAATGGTCAAAGATTATCTTGAAAGACTATCAAATCCTATTATGGCTTATAAAAGGAAAAATGAAGTGAGTGGATTACACTGGAAGAACTTCTGAATTAACTCAAAATATGTCTTTTTACCTGCACCATGCACAGCAAACAGCAGATTACCTTAGCTCTTCCTTGAGTAATGTTGGCAAATTGGAATATAAATTGATAGCAGATAGTTTAATTGATGACTCTCTCTTTTTTTTTTTTTTGAAGATTGGTTAAATTACCTCCTTATTTCAGACAATTTGATTTCTAGTTCTAGTATTCTTATTTGTCTGGAGCAGTCTTCTAATCTGGAATTGTGTTCTCTTTGTAGGATGACGGTTATATTCCCAGACATTCAGTCATGGAGCTCCAGAAGGCATGGCCAGGCTCAGAAGTCCGGTGGGTAACAGGTGGCCATGTTTCCTCTTTTTTCCTCCACAACGATGCATTTCGCAAGGCCATCATCGATGCCCTTGACAGATTGTAACACCAGAAGGTGAGAGGGAAGTCATCCTTGTGATGGCACTTTATGTTGTGTGACTGTTCTGAACTTGGGGTCGCGACATCAGCTGAACCCTGTAACGGCATTTCATACTCGGTACACCCTGTACTGAAGTGTTCTTTTTTCTAACTACAATCTGTCAACCTAACTCTCTTTTTCGCATTGAGATTGGAGGGAGGCTGGTTGTGCATGACAATTGTAGCATGTAACACCCCATTATTTGGCAATAGTTCTGCAATAATTTATTTTCTCACCATGTATCAATCTGAAGAATGCTACATCTTCTGAGTGTCTGACTCTGACATGTCAATGCTGGCTGAATGAGCTTGACAATTTGGCAGTTTCAGTTATTATTCCTTCCCAATATTTCATACTGCCGAATCAGCTACCATTTAATGTTTACCCTGTTAGAATTGATCTCTCCTCCTATTGGACCCAACGGCCCACTAGGGACCTTGATCCGCTCCTTGATCGGGAGAGCCCAACCCACCTATGGTTGGAGGGCCCCCACGTCACGGTATATATA